>JASANB010001630.1:0-97357 GCA_030248155.1 Sabatieria punctata
TCTCATCTACGAGATTACTGTTCTCGAAATTTGCATATTGTACTTTGCTTAGAAAAAAGGGGCCTGACAAAAAAATCGTCCCCAACCTTCAGGCGTCTCGAACATACAACCGTTGATGGGTCTACAATCAACGCTACCAGAGTTACAGTCAATTTTCTAATGCTGACAAGACAACAACACTTTCTGAAATTCAGGTGGACACCACCGGTGGAGGTGAAATTTCTAGCAAAAATCAAAGTCTTAGAGCAAAACAAATGTGACCGCTGGATTCAGCATATCCGAAATAATATAGAACCGTGAAGCTGAAGTTGGTTGGAGGAAAAAACCCTCATGTGTTCGATCTTGAATGAATTTTTGTGCTTAACTATGGGAGAGCAAAATTCTGAGCGCTTGTCAGTGTTAGAAAATCGACTGTAACTCTGGTAGCGTTAATTGTAGACCCATCAACGGTAGTATTTTTGAGATGACTGAAGGCTGGGGAATCAGAATCTGGTGTCGGCATAAAAAATTGGCGCTTTGCCAAAAAAAGTCGATTTTTTGTCAGGCCTCTTTCTTCTAAGCAAAGTACAATATGCAAATTTCGAGAACATTATAGTAATCTCGTTGATGGGAGGAACAGGTCCATATTATATACATGTATGGGGTTCACACCACACGTAAATTCGGGACACTGCCTGATGTACCCAGCACCAAAGATTTTTGAACAGACTTTAGTATAGGGGTAGAGGGAAGAAAAGGGAAAAAAGAAAATGGGGGGAGTAGAAAAGATAGGGAAGAAGGGGGGAGGGAGGAGGGGGGGAAGGGGAGAGAAAAAATGAGGAGGGGAGGAGAAGAGAGAGGATATGTAAGTAATAATAGAAGGAAAAAGAAGGTAGGGAGAAATAAAATTAGGGGGTGGCTAGTACCGGTACCATAAACGGCGTTAAGCGCTTGACTGTTATGGTCTCGTAGTCTACTGCACAATCTAGAATCAACGCAGCACGAAAATATTTAAAATAGATTTTTCGAGAAAAGTGAACTTTGGTACCGAAGAGAGACGGCAAGTACGGTAGGTTCATCTCACGGATCTGGCTGATATTAAATTATGTTAAAATAGCGCTCCATCGAAGACCAACTGTGCATCTACTTAACTTTCATTCAGAACAGGATTCATTCCAATCGGTCTCGACGGTCGCTACAGTAAAAGAAATCTACTGGTTTGACTGACAAAGAGGCATTGACAAAGGGCGGTTTAGGGCGGGTTGACCCTCCTCAGGGAGCTCAGAACCGCTTATTTTATTTTAACCTGTTTTAAAGAAAAATAACTTAAAAAAACTTGATTTTAGCAAAAAATCGGACGTTTTGGATTACCATCGCCTCAGCCCCCCCCTCAGGTTCTCCTAACCCTCAGGAATTGAAAATTCTACCTCCATTAGCCTGTTGACAGTCACTGATTATCCTCAATCTTTTGCTAAACTGTTGTAGTAGAAAGAAATTGACAGTAAGGCCCGAATTCTTGGCTGCATTTGCGACCAGATCAGCTGATTCTTTGGCCGAAATTACGAATTAGAACGCTTCTTAGTTCGAATGATGATAGTCAGAAGACCAGTGCCCACTCTAGCCCTCAGTCCCAGCCATACATGTAACAGGTCATCCGCCGAAGGAGGAGGGGGGTTGGAGGGCCTGGCGCCGGCCGGGGGGTCTGAGCCAAAATTTCGGGAGGGGGTTGGTTGGGCATTAAAAAACGCTCAAAAATCGAAAAAATCGCGTTTTTTTGGCTAAAAATTGCCAAAAATCGCTAATTTAGGCTGAAATACAGCTAAAAAGTGCTGTTTTGCAAGGGATGTTGGCAATTTTTGTGTCTGAAATTGTAAAATATTGCAAAAATTTGCTCAAAAAATTACTTGCCAGAAAAATCGGGAGGGGTCGGCGAAATCGTCTCGGGGGAGTCCCCATCCGGGGGGCTGGCCTAAGTCGGGTGGGGGCAGACTCCCTGTTACATGTATGGTCCCAGCTGCAAATTGTTTTTCTACTCTAAAAAGAAATGGCAAAGCCAGAAAAGTTGCAGAGAGCCGGATGACGACCTGAACGACGTGGCAGCGATGGGCGGCGTGAACCTAGCCGAAGAGTCTCAGCGGATTCTGGCCTCTTCTGGCGAAATTCTCCAAACCGAAACGCGGAGTTTGGCCGCCGAGCTGGTCTCCGACCGCGACCGAGTGAACTGTTCTGTGCTGATGCGACGCATCAGAGAGCGTTGGCTGGCCGTTTCCGGCTCGCACGAGGTGGCGCCGGATGTGATGAACGTTGTAGCTACGGCTGTGTATCAGAGACTCTACGACCTGGTTGAGAGGCTGGGAATGGTAGCCGAACACAGGGTCGACCCGCTCAGAGTTGGTTACTTGCTTTTTTGAAATTCTAGAGTGATTAGGCTTGCTATAAACACTGCGTATCAGACATGGGCAAAAGGGGGCTGAGGGGGTTGGTTGGGAAGGTTTGCGCAAGTTACAGTAAGAAGTTGATCACACTCTCTTATTACTTCAAGAAGGTTTGACTAATAGACAACAACATTTCGACCTTTTCAGTTTCCAGTAGTCTATTTTGTCAGCTTGCCACTTCTTTACGTATAAAACCCCATCTATCTTTTCAAACGATTCATCCAATGTAAGTTGTATGCCAAAGCTGCCAGCTCCGGTGCTTCCAGTAGTAGTACTACTGGATGTTCCCTTCCTTCAACTTTCTGTAGGCGTCTTTGTGCTGTAAGTTCACATGATTAATCAGCGCACTTGTGGTGCCCTGACCCGTACCTCTTGAAATTGTTTGCTTGCAACTCTTGCACTCGTCCTTGTAGTCAGCAGGGCTGATAGTAAAGAATGACCAAATAGAGCTTGTTTTACTTATAGGGATGGATAAATCTATAGCATTCAAACAATACGTCACTCTCTACAGCTTTGTTAGCATCAAAAAGCTTAGCAAAAACAAGAAATACAGTATAGATCAAAAAAATGTCGCATCGCTTTTTCGGCCTTCACTCAAACGTTTCGTTCTCAGTCACTTCTTTACCGATTTGGCTCAAATTTTCAGCAAAAATTAACAACATGGTTGGCTAAATATTCTGCAAGTGTGGTGCCAAAATTCCGACTCATACTGGTTTTATGACCCGAAAACTAGGAATGAGGGTGGTCCACGCAAATTTAATTTTTTTTGGTAATACAAGGAGTACAAGCCTGAAACTTGCAGGAATGATTGGTGTTGCTATTGGGCATAACATACTAAGCGGGCAGCCCTGTAGCTCAAAGGGCACTAAAATGGGGGAATTTCAAAAACATGAGTGAAAATCCCATAGTTAAGAAATCTGCACCTTCTAGAATCAAAGCACTGAATCTGTTGTTAATCAACATAGATTGTAGCAGGAAGTTCGACAAATAAATGAACCTGATATTTAAACTCTGTTCCACACCATAGTAACCATCCCTGCAGCGTTTTTTGAAAATTGAAAATCTTTAGAATCGTCATTTTGCCGGTTTTACGAAGAAAAGTCATATTTCGTCCTGTTTTTGAAATTCCCCCATTTTAGTGCCCTTTGAGCTACAGGGCTGCCCGCTTAGTATGTTATGCCCAATAGCAACACCAATCATTCCTGCAAGCTTCAGGACCACAGTTGTTAAAAAAAAATTTTTTTTGAAGGCCAAACATTTTTTTTTTGAAAATCGTCTTAAGGGGTCCAGTGTGCTAGTACAGGCACTTACAAAAAAATTTCCACTTTTGCACCTCAAGTCAGTTAAGAAACCTGTTCGAAAACGCCAATACAGGTCTAAACACTGCCTGTAACTGCATAATTACACCAAAAATTGTCTTTAGAGGCACATCTAGGTGAACCTAAGGAAGGATTTCTTATGCAGTCGCTGCTAACTCAGTATTATGCAAGTTGCTGGATAAATGTTGGCTGCTAACAAAGAATTTACAAAAAATTGCACGTATTTACGTGAATTTTCGCACTTTTTTCCTTAATTTGCATATTGATTTTTCAAAAAAAAAATTTTTTTTTGAGCCTTCAAAAAAAAGCTTTTTTTTAAAAAAAAAGTCTTTTTCTTTTAAATTTTTTTGACCCTAACAACTGTGTTCAGGACTGTACTCCTTGTATTACCGAAAAAAATTAAATTTGCGTGGACCACCCTCATTCCTAGTTTTCGGGTCATTAAACCAGTATGAGTCGGAATTTTGGCACCACACTTGCAGAATATTTAGCCAACCATGTTGTTAATTTTTGCTGAAAATTTGAGCCAAATCGGTAAAGAAGTGACTGAGAACGAAACGTTTGAGTGAAGGCCGAAAAAGCGATGGGACATTTTTTTTATCTATACTGTATTAGTTAGACAGTATATTTTTGCAATTGTGCCTGTGAATAATCAATATTCGGTATTAATCGGCTCTGAAAATCCGCTTCAGTATTCGGTTGCATCCATACAAGCGACAGACGACGTACCAGCAGCACCGAAAACGGAATAGGGTCGACCAGATTTTCATCATACATACAACTTTATAAGTTATGCAACCGTAGTGTTAAAATTCAGTTTTTTTGCAATGCTCTTAAACGCATTTATTTTTAGACACCCTGTCAGACATGGGGAAAGGGGGACAGAGGGGTCAACCCCCTCAAACTCTGACCTACGCCCCTCAGGCCGGCGCTACCCCTACCAATTTTTAAGAAGAATTTTGTATGAAAATCGTAATAAAATTATGCCTGGGTTGGGTTGGGTGTAAATAAGTTCAGAATAGCTAATTTTACCCTATTTTAAAGAAAAATAAGCCTAAAACCTTGATTTTAGTTTAGTAAAAAAATCGGACTTTTTGGCTTAGCATTCCTCAACCCCTCTCTGCCGCCGCTAACCCCGGTCCCGACCAGGATTTGAAAATTAAGCACCCCCTCAGCTGAGCCGAAATGCTAGCCCATGTCTGCAGCCTGTATAAGAGAATTTCAGGCCAACCCCTACTACAGTCAGGGCGCTGAGGAGCGCACTACTGTTCGTTTTCTGGAAGAGCTGGACAGATTGGAGGCGCGCAAAAAGGAGGATAGAGAGAAAGAGATGTTGTTTAGGATTAGCAAACGAAAAGACACCAAAGCCGACGATGAAGTTAGACTCAGGGCCAAAGAGGTAGGTACTTGATTGATTGATTGATTGATTGATTGATTGATTGATTGATTGATTGATTGATTGATTGATTGATTGATTGATTGATTGATCCATTATCCACTGATCACTGTTTCAGTTGCAACGCGCCGAGCAGGATGAGGCTCGCAATCGAGAAGCGAATGCCGCTGCCCAGATGGCGCTTCAGCCGACCACTCGCAAGCGAGCTTGGCAGAGCTCCAGCCAATCAGAACCGGTTGACGCCAATTTCTCCAATCCCCTCGAGCAGCCCTTCACTGCACCCGATGGCAGCTCACAATTCAGAACTCAGGTCTGTCTGTCTGTCCGGTCAGTCTGTCTGTCTGTCTGTCTGTCTGTCTGTCTGTCTGTCTGTCTGTCTGTCCGGTCAGTCTGTCTGTCTGTCTGTCCGGTCAGTCTGTCCGGTCAGTCAGTCTGTCTGTCTGTCCGGTCAGTCTGTCTGTCTGTCTGTCCGGTCTGTCTGTCCGGTCAGTCTGTCTGTCTGTCTGTCTGTCCGGTCTGTCTGTCTGTCCGGTCAGTCTGTCTGTCTGTCCGGTCAGTCTGTCCGGTCAGTCAGTCTGTCTGTCTGTCTGTCTGTCTGTCTGTCTGTCTGTCTGTCTGTCTGTCCGGTCAGTCTGTCTGTCTGTCTGTCTGTCTGTCTGTCTGTCTGTCTGTCTGTCTGTCTGTCTGTCTGTCTGTCCGGTCAGTCAGTCTGTCTGTCCGGTCAGTCTGTCTGTCTGTCCGGTCAGTCTGTCTGTCTGTCTGTCTGTCCGGTCAGTCTGTCCGGTCAGTCAGTCTGTCTGTCTGTCTGTCCGTCTGTCTGTCTGTCTGTCTGTCTGTCCGGTCTGTCTGTCTGTCTGTCTGTCTGTCCGGTCAGTCAGTCTGTCTGTCCGGTCAGTCAGTCTGTCTGTCCGGTCAGTCTGTCTGTCTGTCTGTCCGGTCAGTCTGTCTGTCTGTCTGTCCGGTCTGTCTGTCTGTCTGTCTGTCCGGTCAGTCAGTCTGTCTGTCTGTCTGTCTGTCTGTCTGTCTGGTCTGTCTGTCTGTCCGGTCTGTCTGTTCGTTCTGTCTGTCAGTCTAACTGACCAATTGAATTCAGGTGTTGCGAGCACGTATCAAGCGTGTCAACCTCAGGGACTTCCAGCTGGTACTGTCGCAGGACCGATTAGCGCGCCGTTCGTCGGTGTTCTATCGTTCGGTTCTGGCACAGCAACGGTCGGCTCAGCTAGCGCAGGAGCCGGACACATGACCACTTGTGATTGATTGAATTTTTCTCCGTTTTCGTAGTTCTGCTCCTTTGTGATATCTCTAATAGAAACTGCAGTAGGCCCCGTTTATGCATGAGTTAATTGTTTTAATTTGGGACTGCTTGCAGTGCGTGCGTTTGGTAGCGTTCTGTAATAGGTGCTCCTTCTTCTACGGACTGAAAGCGCTTAAAAGAGAAAGTATATAACGTCCGTTTTTGGTTTCTTCTGTACTTTACTACTACTACTACTGAGTTTCGCGGGCCAGGCTAAAGTCTGTTATTTGATCCTTAATAAAAGCAGTGGCCGACCGACCGGCAGTCAGTGTATGTAGCTACGTACATTGTACGTAGGTTGATTTATGTGCAAAGTGTTTTGTGACCGAGATTCGCTGCGGCTGGCCATAAAACTATATTTATTGAAACAGTTTGAGATCGACGCAAAAAGCGAGCACTTGTTTTCGCCCGTTTTAACCACGCTTACGTAAGAACACGATGATAATTGGCTATTCAATCAAACTTGGTCTAAGCCTGCTTTGTGGCAGATAGTCAGCTGATGATTTCAAACAGCTTGCTTCACAAGCACACAGCAGGCTTAAACCGGACAAATCAGCATTGAATACTCAGCTCGTACATGTAACAGGGCTCCCCGAGGCAATTTTTACAATTTCAGACAGAATTAGCCCGAGCCTGCGATTCGGGGGATCACCTGTTACATGTATGACTCAGCTACTGTAATAGTAACACCAGTAGAAAGCGTTGAAGACTAGGAAGAGCGGTGGGTAGACAACCAAGCAGATTTTGTCGGCTAAGTAGGCGGTGCGAATTTTCCGTTCGAATAAAATCGCAGCCAATGAGTGGTTGAGAAGGTGGTGCGAAGTCGAGTGAGACAGAGAGCGACCGTTGCTGACCGGCTTGGCAGTTAGTTCGCGGTCGCGACGCAAGATATAGCTGACCACCGCTAACTGAAAGTCGTATTATGTAAATTTGTAGTATTGGGTGCGCCAAAAGGTAACAACCCAGCAGAGGTTTTACTCTAACAACCGTAAATCTCAACTGATTTGAATGAATCTTGTTTGAATGAAAGGCAAATCAATTCTGGGGATTGGTGAAACTTTTTTAAAGATATTTGCCTCGGCTTGATTAGTGAGATATTTGTCCTCAAAGTCAAAATAGATTTTGGCAATGAAACTAGAGCGATTTTTCTTATTATTCCATTGCACTTGATAATAAAACAGAGTTCTACTGCTCAAGGCTTTTCTACTGGTGACACTACCCGGTTAACGCTTACCAGTAGAAATATGTTTTATTACGAAGTGCAACGGAATAATTAAAAATCGCTTTGTTCATTGCCAAAATCTGTTTCGACTTTGAGGCTAAACATCACGGAACTAAGCAGAGTAATTTCACCAAACTGTCAAGAACTTACCGATCTTTCAATCAAAAAAGATTCATTCAAATCGATTCCGATTTTCGGTGCCTACATACAGTAAAAATTCTGCTGGGTTGTTTTATTTTGGCGTACCCAGTTGTACAGTTCTGACCAGGGCTGTTTGTTTCCCGGAAAAAATCAAGCCGGTTTTTTTTTGTTCTTTTCCTGTTTTTACGGTTTTTTCCAAAAGTTGTGTTCCAAGATGACAGCAAAAATGTTTTAACAATCGCTTTTTATTGCAGAATTCAACGAAATAGCGCGTGTGTGTTTTATTACAAAATGCACTAATTTCATCTTTTAGAGTAGTAATTTGATTTTAAACAAAAAATACAATAATAAAACTTGTCTAAAAATGGTACCGGTATTTTTTTTCCAAAAACAACTAAGTTATGCCATGAAAATGCTTGTAAGGCTTCTATTAAGGCAAATTCAAAGCATTTGAAGCGAATTTAACCAGTTATTGTGCCTATTTCCTTTAAAAACTTGCCTTGAGTTTTTTCCGCATTTTAGTTTCTTCCGAAACCGAAGAAAAAACTAACCCAACAGCCCTGGTTCTGACAGAGTACGAACTGGTATTAGGGGAGTTCAGGGATATATTATGATTGTTTGCGCTATAACTTTTGTCTTTCCGTTCCGATGCTTACAGTTCTGCGAGTACCGCGTCCGGCGAACATTTTGTTAGCAAAAAAGGACAGTGTTACTGACAAATCGGCTGCTAAGCAGGAAAAAGGGACCTCAGCTAACGCTCCAAAGAGAAAAATGATGCAGCCTAGCATCCAGACGTCCATGGCTTTGACGTAAGAGACCGGCGGCTGATTCTTGAGGATGTTGCCAAATTGTAGAGTGATTGCCAGGAAAGCACTGATGCCTAGAGTGGCGCGAGTGGCTAGTTGGTCGCTGGGATCCATCCAGAAATTGATCCAGGCCACAAAAATTGTCATAAATGTCGGAACGTAGGCTTGCAGAATAAAGAAACCCATGCGACGCTCGAATACAAAGGTGGCCTGAAATATTCTAACGCTGTTTTATTCCGATTTCCATGTAAAGGCTAAGCTAGGTTTGGCTGCCGAATTGCGAGAGAAAAGCGGCGTGCATTTCACTTATGCATGACGCGCTGATATACGATTTAGATACAGTGACACAATCCCTCACTTATTTGGAACCGAGGGCTTCTATTCAGCACTGTGATCAGGTTTTAGGCTTCTACATAGGTTCGGGATAAACGAACCTTAGGATGAAGTTAGACTAACTTTTAGATTCAATAAGTTAATATGGTAGGTTTCCGCTAATGGGGGTAGTGTCCCAGAATTGCCGAATGTTTTCTCAGAAAATCTGCAAATTGCTACCGTAGTATCTCATGTTTTCGTGTTGAAAAACCCCAAGACTATGTCAAGTACGGTAGCTAGAACCAAACGGGTCTAAGAAAATCGTAAAATTTTGCACAAAACAGAAACCGAGTGGATTCTGAATGGCCTATACATGTACATGCGCTTCTTTCTAAATTGGAGCTTGTAAACCTCTCTCCTCTCTCTTTCTAATCACTTTTGCTGAGCTAGATAGTATCGCAAATCTAGTTTAGCCAGAAGTAACGCTTAAAAATCAGGGAAATGTCAGAGAATATCTTCGCGAAAGTGAAACTGACCTTTTAAGCAACGGAGATAGCTGAAAATTGGCAGGCGTCTAAGCTACCCTTGGCACTAATAATTGTGTAGTATTGCGTTGACATAGTCGCGCGCCGCTAAACGATTAAACGTGGATAACTTAACATGTGACAACCTGTATGTTGTATGTATTAGACGGTGTACAGGTGTACGTACAGTATGTCGGTGGTACCTTAAGTTGGTCCCAGAATCCGTTTGGGTATTCCACAACCGAATGTTCGGCTTTCCAGTCGACCAAAGTGAAGTCAGGTAAATTCATTTCTTTGACGAAGGTCAGGGCAGCTCCTTCGTACCAACGCAAACGCACCTGTAGAGGTTTTGATGAAATATATTTTCCGATACCTAGCTATTTTGCCTTTTGAATGTTGTAACTGTAAGACTCAAACACCATCACACACGTCTGTCTGTCGAAGGGAAAGCTGCGAAGATCGATGTCACACGGCGCTCTAACCACCATCCTACAGTTCTTCCACACTGAGCCATCTGAGTAAAGAATGAGGAAAACGTTTGGATTCGGGGAAGAGTGAATGTCGGCAGACTTTGAATTTACAATGCAGATATTAGGAGTCCAAATGCGCTTCAAATAGTCTAAATCCAGCGTTATGTTGGGAATACAGCGACCCATTTCCAGTTGATCGTAGGTGAGTCTAAAAATGGTCCTTCTTTTCTGACCTAAGATAATTTGTTCTGCTTTGCAAAACAAATAATAACCAACCGTTTGTCACTCCACATTTCCGAATACATTATATCAAGTGTGAATTCAGACTTCAATTCCGAAAGTTCCGTGATATCATTGATATGCATCTCCACTCGCGCTTCGTTGTCTCGTTTCTTCGGAACAGCAGCTTTATTGTACGACAGGCCAACCAACTTGGCCAGAACCATTTCCTCAGCATCAGCATCATCAGGGCAATTCTGTAGATCGGCGTAGCCCTCCGAAGTGGCCTCCGGGTGTTCAGAGGTCAAAGTACTTCTCCAGGTGAACGCTTGCGGCGAGAGCAGTAGTAAGCAGAAGAAAGCAGGCCAGCAGACGGGCATAGTGTGCAGGGCACTAAATCCACTGCGCTACTAAGACCAACAACAGCCGGTGGTCCATTTAAAGAGCCAATAAGAGCGAATTTATTGGCCGCAAATATCGCATTATCATCTCTAGGGAGCAGGGCCGGCGGCCAAGGTGTCTGAAAGTTTGACAGCAACAAATGCGTTTAATCTTCGGCCCGTTGGCTTTTTCTGCCGGCAGGTTACTTTAGGCTGGGTCAGAAGCCAGTTGAAATGGCCACCAGAAGGCTTTTAGAGAGTAGAACTCCAGAGCGATTGAGTGCTCGGTTGTATCTGATTTACGGGCGGCATTAAGCACCGACTAAGTGTCTCTAATACGGCCCTTGGACGGTGGCACCAAAGAGATACTAATCATTGCCGAGAGATAGCTGATGCCAAATTACCACTGCCAGCTATTTGGACAACTGTAATCGATACAAACCTAGATTGCGCACACTTTTACCATGTTTGCACAGCTACGATTGACAGACTTTCTTCCGGCTACGCTGAACTAGACTAAAAACTAGACAGGTACTAGATTAACTGACCGTAGAACTTCCACAGAACTTCCCTTTACCAAACGAATAAGTCCGAGTACCCTATATCGACAAAAACTGTATAAAAACCGAGCAGCAGTGAATTTTTTGCAAATTTGAATCCATTGAGACTGCTTCTGGACTAGAAACTTCATCTCTCTCAACTCATTTCAGTAAAATCTGGAAAGATCTGCCATTTGATCAGTTTCAACTGGTTTAATTCAAAAAGCTGTATTTACATAAAACAAATAGAAATCTGAGTAAAAAATGTAAAAGCCAACAATAAACAGAAAGCAAAATCACCAATCCGGCCTGGTGATGCTTGACTAGGTCAGTTCGCCCCTCCAAGCGTATTGCCAGATCGGTTTCTTGCCATATCGAGGCGACCTTGTAGGTGGGCGTTTGTCAGCTGTGACAGGTCTTCGATTCACTATTGGCTTCAAAGTTCTTGGACCCCTCTGGTTGCCAGAGTTGGCTTCCTCTCCTCCTTTCTTCTTCCCCGATTTTCCAGCTCGCATCGAAGTGGCTGAGTGCGATCTGCGAAGTTGGTTACTACCACCTTTTCCATCAGATCTGTTGCGGGACTCCCGAAAAGATCCGCGATTTCTTTCACTTCTGTCCCCAGTGAACCGTTTACGATCCATTCTCTCCCCACCTTCATTTCGCGCCCAATCATTGCGGGTCCTTTGCTGTCTTTTGGAGGTATCAAAGGAACCAGCCCGTCTGAGTGGTTGATTGGATCTTTCATATGAACGATTTCGGTTTTGGGAATCTCTATGGATCTGATAGTCATCATTAGCCCGACGTCCTCTTCTAGGTAGATTGCGAGACCTCTCAAAGTCATCCTCACTATCATCATAGTCAAAATCGGCACTTCTGGGCCGTTGTGGCTGCGATTGACGAAGATATGAATTGCGGTCAGAACCACCCCATGATCTGCTGTACTGATCATCAATATCATGATCATCATCACTGTCATTGAAATGATTTCGTCTCCTTCCATTTCGGTATGGCTCCCTTCTGTTGCCTTCATTGTGAATGTAATTATTGGGCCTTCTTCGAGTTGTATGTTCATGTTTTCTACTCTCTTCAGGATCTTCTTTCCTCTGTCTTCGCGAAGAAGCCTTTGACTTAGGCCCTCTTGCAAAGTTTAGACTTCTGCGGTTCCTGGAATCTCGAGATCGTCCAGATGGTACTTGCCGATCCATAGAAGTATCCAGATTGCTGCTTTCATCTGGACTACTAATTCGTATTTCTGGGCTGGGTATCGGTTTTTCAGCTTGTGTTTGACGGGACTTCTTTGGTCGATAAGCAATAGGTGCAAACCTGCTATTTGCTGTTGACCCTTTTGAGTCATAGTCTTCATCTGGTCCACTGCTTGGATAATTGTTTTCCTTATAGTTGGATGTATACAGATTTGGATCCTTATCTGTCTTCCACTTTGAATCTCCCTGCTTATGATCAACCATGTGTCTCTCTGGTCCATGCCGGTCCCAAGCATCAGAGTCATTCGAATCCTGTCTGTCTTGATCACTCTTCCTTGCATTGCTGAAGTTTCCATAATTATTTGAATCATTGTCATCTTCTGAGTCTGTGCGCTTCTCTTTCAGACTATCATAATCCTTTTCATGACCCGATCGAGCATGCTTTTTCGAATCTCTGTCTGAACGGTTCCTGTCATCATCACTATCCTCCTTCTGTACTGCATCTGAATATTCTTTCTCTCTTTCATAGTCTCTCGACTGTTGATCCCGTCCCTGCTCATCAACAGCTCTAGCATTGTCATTGTAGTTGGTTTTTTGTCGATCTTCATTCTGACTGTCATCATCTTTTCCGGATGCAGAGTCATCGACAACTGGCTCTGAGTAGGCAACGTTGTACCTATATCTGCTTAGTGGTCGTCTTGGAGTGACTGTTGGTGGGGGAGAAGGTGATTTTTCTGGAGGTGGGGATTCTTGCTTTTCTTCCTTTTGACCAGGCCATCCACCAGGTTCCATCCAAGGTTCGTACATCGACATGGCTTTTGGACCCGGTTTTCCATGCCTTTTCTTGCTAGAGCTTCTGTTCTTAGAAGAACCATGGTCAGAGCTGGTCAACGAAGATCTTCTGGTAGGTTGATTTGGGTCTCTCCAATAGGCCGAAGTTCCTTTGGTGTCAGTGTAGGCTTTGTCGAATTTAACACGGGACGACATGGTAAAGGGCCCATTTGGTTAGTACGAATGAGTGGACCAAACAGTCAAAACAGCATCTGTTGCTTGGCGACCCATTAACAACACTATTAATACTACCCACGCGTATACCTACTGGGCCCCATTACCTGATCAAGCACTCTACAGCACTCTGTAGCTAGCAAAATACGCCGCGTCACAGTAGATGGCAAAGAATATAAATCGATAGCGGCCAGTTTAGATTACATCGGATCGGACGCGTTGCATGCAAATTTTTACCCAGAACAGCGCGATAGACTTAAGAAACGATACAGTCAAGTGTTAAAAAGCAACGATCTGCTACGTCGCATATCGTCTTGTCTCCCGTTTATCACCCACTTCAAATATTCTTCATGAGCTGCTTCCTCTTCACTCGTCCATTCTTCTCTTGCATTCCCTTCAGTCTGGCCCAGTCGTTGCCGAGTCTTTTGAGGGCGTTTCAAAATTGTGCTGCTGTTTAGTTTTGTTGACTTCTCTGTTCGTATTGGCCATTCAGCATTTGTCTCGTCTGGTATTTGTTTTCCTAAGTCATCCTCATCGCCGGCCGATTCAGAATATTCTTTGAAGTAGCGGTACTTGGAATTGGGTCTGTTGGTAGGGTTCCTTGGCTGATCGGTCGGCTGGACCTGGACAAGGGTTTTGGTTTTATTGCCTGGTTCCATCCATGGTTCGTAAATGGCCATCGCTCGTGGTTTTGGTTTCAAGCTGTTTCTAGTCAGGTAATGATTGAAGGACCGAGGTTGTGAATGACTTCTATTGGTTGAGCTGGGTTGTTTTGGTTGCGATGGGTCACGCCAATAAGCCTTATGACCTCTGGTATCATGGTAAGCTTTGTCTAGCTTGTGGGGTGACATGGCGAGTTTAGTAACACAACCCTAGTGCTTAGTGCTTAGCTTTTTGTGTTTTGTTAGAAAAAGAAAAGCTGAACGTATATAAATCCATTTTAGGAGTGCACATATGTAAAAAGCACGGAGGCCTCATAATGCGTTTCTATTGTTTAGGCTAGGAGTGCTTTTGGAGGGCCCTTTTTTGGTCTATTCTATAAATTCGATAGTATTTGAGAGTTTCAGTAAAACAACCTGGTAAAAACGTATTTGTTTGAGAACGGTGTTTCGAATGGAAATGAAATGGTTTTTGGTACTAAAAAGAATACTGGTTTTATTGCAAGGTATAATGAACGGTGCACTGCAGGCAGGCAGACACACAAAAGGCGTGTGTTTTTCATGTACCGTTTTAGGATTTCTCACTTCTGATGTGCTCACTCGGGGTTGTTATAATGAGGTCTGTCTGTTTTGCTGCAGGTTGACGACCAAGAAAGTAAAATGAAAATCACACGTTTTCTATTTGAACTATACACAAGCATAAACTCAATACTACTCCATACATATCTACAGGATGTACAAAAAAACGAACCTGCAGATTATTTACTGTGGCAACCGCAAATCTGAACCGATTTGAATGAACCTTTTTGATGAAACAGAGATTTAAATTTCTGACAGATTGGTGCAATGTTCATTGGGATACTTTGCTGGATTCCTGAGTTAGCCCTCAAAGTAAAATCCGAGATTTTGGTAATGAACAGCAGCGATTTTTATTATTCCGTTGCACTTCATAATAAAACAGATCCTACAGCTAAGGAAGGGCTAACGTCATGAGGCTTTACTGGAACGGAATCGCTCTTCTTCATTGCCAAAGTCTGTTTTGACTTTGAGCGTAAGTATCTCAGGAACTAAGCATAGCAGGGTATCTGTCAAGAATTAATTTCTCTTTCATCAAAAACATTCATTCGAATCGGTTGAGATTTTCGGTTGCTACAGCAAAAGTCTGCTGGGTTGTTTATAATCACTATTGTTCATTACCAAAACCAGTGTTTAATTTGATGGCAAATATCTCAGGAACCAAGCAGAGTGTCTTAATGAAAATTGCGCCAATCTGTCAATAATTTATTTGACACCTTGTGAACCTTGTGAAGATATGAGCTCTGGTTTTTGTTTGGAGAGGATGGTGAGAAGGAAGAGAGAAGAAGCGAAGGATGGTAGAAGAGAAAGAGGATGGAGAGAGACGAAAGATGATGAAGCAAAGGAAGAAAGAGAAAGAAGGGAAGAATGACAAGGAGAGAAGGAAGAAGATAAGAAAGAGAATTCTGAGAAGAGAGAGGGAGTGATGAGAAGTAAGATGAAGAGGAGAAAGAGGTTGAAGAGGATGATGAAGAGGAGGAGAGTGAGGAGAAGAAGACGGAGAAGGAGCATGAGGATTCGTTTGAGTTCGCTGACCAAGAGTTGGAAGATGCTACCATACCAATGACCGGTCACCAGATGAAGGTCAGGGCGCAGAAAGGCCGAAATGTAGCCCGTCCACATGGTATCACATCAGAGCAATTTGGCAGAGATGACACATCAGACAAGGCAGCTACCGATTCAGTTCGTTTTTCCACGGCTGTCAGGCGCAGATGAGGCCCAGTTGACATCCATGAGGGGGAGTGATGAAAGAATGCGTGATTCCAGAGGAGTGTTAGATTGTGTGTGTTGTGTGCGTGTGTTTGTGTGCGCGTGTTGACTAGTGGACAAACTTCTTTCAATACATACATACATACATACATACTGAAAGGAAAGTGGAAGCTTTACTAGTAGTCTTGCATACAACACAACACATGCACACACTCTCAAACGCACACACACACAACCACACACAAACTGAATATCTCAAACACTCCTACAAACAATCAAACTCTTCATCACTCCCCCTTGGACGTCGATTGGGCCTCTTCCATGCCTGACGGCCAGGGAAAACGAACGAAATGAGTTGCTCTGCCTTCTGCTGACTCTGCATCTCCGGAGACCTGCTCCGCGTTGACGCCACCACAATGATTCATCCTCTCGCGGACGATGCTCCTTCCTTTCAGAGCCCTTGCCTTCATCTGTTGTCTTGTCATCGGAGACACATGCTTCCATCTCTTGTACATCGAATTCAAATGAAGCATCATGCTCATTCTTTGTCTTCTTCATCTCTTTCTTCTTCTCACTATCTTTCTCTTCTTCATCCTCTTTCTCTTCTTCATCTTCCACTTTCGTTGCTTCCTTCCACCTCTCATAATCTCACATCTCATCATCCTTCTCTTCCTTCCTCTTCTCCTATCATTCCACTTTCCTCTCATCACCTCACTCCTTATCATTCTATTCTTCCTCATCACTCTCTTCACTCCATTTCTTCTCTTCATCCTCTTCGCCCTTCTTCCTCCCAACATCTTTCCTCTTTCCTCTTCGACCTTTTCTTCCTCTTTCTTCCTACTCACTCTCTTTATCTTTCCTCCTTCTCCTTCCTCTCCTCTAACCATTTCAAAGAATACAGGATCACCCATAACTGAATGTACTTGCAAAGAATCAACAACTGAGCCATAGTCCTGAAGAGTATTCACAAACGAAGCCGAATCTTTAGCCGGCAGGGGTCACATCGATGGGATCGTCCCCATGTGCCCCAAGAAGCGCGCTTTGTAAAGGTGCTTGCTGCACAACATCAACAGAACTGGACTCAAAAGGGCCTTCTGCCAAACAAAGAACATCTGGAGCTCCATCATCTATCTGTGCATCATCGTTTACTTCTTTCTCCACCTCTTTCTTCTCCTTGACTTCCTTCACAGCCACTTGAGCTTTCTTGGGAGCCTTTCTGCACGAAGCAATCTCTTTGCTCAAACAGGAATGCCCGATTGAAGGAGGATCGACCATTAACCCACTGAAGGGAGTATTTAATGAGCCGACTCGGACATCCAAAGTGCCATAACACGAAGCTTCTTCCTCTTTCGCACGAGCTTTACTGCATTGAGACAGGTGTTGGACGAACATACGATCGAGGCGCTGGCGCTGTTCAGTCTGTTCCATCTGCCACGCTTGGTAACGCTGCTGTTGTTTGAGCTGCAATCGCCGGTTTTGTTCTTGTAGAAGTCGGAGGCAGTCATGAAATGCAGTGGACGACATGTGAGCATCAATGGGGGGGGCCACCTCTGTGCCTGATGATCACAACACGAGAAGCTTGGGACAGAAAACGGTTGAAACTGGAAACGGGGGTTGATTGCAGCAGAACTTGAAGTTGTAGTAGAGTGAAGGTGGGTTCGAAGGGTCTCGGCACCAATGAAAGGAAAGTGGAAGCTTTACTAGTAGTCTTGCATACAACACAACACACGCACACACTCTCAAACGCACACACACACAACACACACAAACTGAATATCTCAAACACTCCCACAAACAATCAAACTCTTCAATACATACATACATACATACATACATACATACATACATACATACATACATACATACATACATACATACATACATACATACATACATACATACATACATACATACATCGCAGTTTCGTGCAGTTCACCAATTTCAGGCATCTCGAATGCTTGCTGATGGAATTTCCAAAAAACCTAGAAATCCGGCACTGACCACAGAAGAATATTGCCATCGTTTTCGAAACAAGTACACACTTCAACTACTGCATAGTTTCTGGCTGCTAGAATTCCAGTTCAGCAGGCCGGCGGCAACAAAGCAAAATAAATAATAATCAACATCGGCCAGTAGTAGGCAGAAGAAGCTGGCAAGAGGCCAAAGCAATCAGCCGCTAAGTTGAGCAGAGGCAGAGGCAGCGAGTTCGCGTACGTGACAATAATCACTTTTTTTCAGTCACCTTACCCGCCCAGGCGGCTCTCCTGTTTGTGTGTGGGAGAGAGAGAGCGAGGCGAGTGTACAGTATGTTGTTTACGCGCGGCGTTGGCTCGCACCACCACATCTGCTGGCGAGCCGTAGGTAGTATATCGATGGCCGGCCGCGGCTATCGGTCACTCTGCTGACTAGGACGGCCCACTGGCCACTGGCCGGCCCCTGCTGCCTTTTTACTGCGCACGTCCAGCAGAATAATGAGTCAGTAGTTAGTGGAGAAAATATGGAACAAACCACCAGCCGCACCGTCAATGCCAATGGCTGCGAAGGAGAGGGTTAGTTCCTTTTCTTTTCTTGACTAGCATAGCAGTTGGCTACTCCTAGTCCAAAAAGGACAAAAAGTTACAACAACAACAACAACTAGCTGTTTGTTCTGGAAATAATACTACGTTCGTACCTACTGATTCGAATAGACCCTGAATAAAAGCGGAGATTATTCACTGTTTTCAGTATTGATTGGTATTTTTTGGGTGGGCTGGCTCCAGAATGGGAACATTATGTACGTAGACAGAGTCCGATTGGTACGGGTTTTCGTGCGCTAATACACAATTCTGATATTAAAAATTTTATTATTACCATTTGTACGGCCTTTTTTGCGCCAATCAACTAAAGGTTAGCTAGCATAATTTATGTGATTTGCCGGTTTCACACAACAGTAATAAGCTTTTTATTCGTATCTGAAATAGAAAAAATCTAATTGTTTGAAAATTCTAACAATACAGAATGTACCTGTTCACTGAAACACAATTTTTGGCCCAGCTGAGCTAATATTGGGGTTCTGCAATTGTTCGCACTCCAGTGTAGTGTTCACGAAAAGGTGAGATTTTGTATGGGGATAAGAATAAGTTTTTAAGCACATCGTTTGATTTTCTGCTCTGAAAATTGCTGCAAGTAAACCGAGATATGTTTGTTCGAAACACACTGAATACCAATTTTCTTCTAACTCAAATCCATGGGTAGCCCAGGCGGTGACTGTAGTAATTGGTCGATGTTGAATTGCCAAATCTCAAAATACTGCAGATGTATTGTATGTACAGACTAGCAGACTAGTTGTGAGGACTATTTTTAACTTTTTTAACTATTTAATTCTACTGAACTGGTAGTTTTTTGGTATATTGTTTTCAGAGATTGTGATTTTTTCGTTTTTGATTGATAGTTAACTTTTAGAGTCGTCAGGCTCAGCAGCCAGTGGCGGGGCGGACTTATCTGGAGATGTGAGACTGGGTCAATGCAAATGGTTCAATGTACTGAAAGGCTTTGGATTCATAACTCCTGATGACGGCAGCGAAGAGGTCTTTGTACACCAGGTACCATACCAAATCACTTAGAGCTAGACAGTGGCTAATCCAGGATAAAATTTTGAAAGTACCTTGTTGGGCCAGGTTGAGAAATTTCCGCAAAATTAACCTTAAAACGCGTTTAAAAGGCGTTCCGGACATAAAATTAAGAGAAATAACAAGTTTTAGTAGTCAAGTGAAAATTTTGAAAATTTGACAGTTTTAGTACTTAATTCATTAGTTTCTCTTATTTTTGACAGACTTTCTCTTCCTACCTCAACCAGGTCACCCACCCTACACCCCTGGATAGGCCACTGGAGCTAGAATACCAACATAGGATATAGAAGACCAATACCGAATCTGAACACGCCGTGCCAACGCAGTATGGCAATTAATGCCTTTCTCCACGAAATGCATATGAGAGGAGAACCGGTATTAGTGAACGACCGGAACTAGACTTCTCTGCGTCCGATCGGACTCGGAACTGAAGCAGAGTTCCAAGTCGGAATGAATCGGAATTCGAAACTTTTACCTATAACCTATAACTTCGGAATCGGAATTCCGGTCGTTCCCTATCTGGTGTCGTCAAGGAAAGGAGACAATGTTTTCCCGCAACTAAACAAACGTTACAAACTTTGAAGCGAAGCGAAGCGAAGCGAAGCGAAGCGAAGCGAAGACAAGATTTGCAGAAAATACAGTTCGAACAATACCGGAAAAACACTCCAATACATGGGCCGGAAAAATCCGGAGGGGTCTGGAGATCTCGGGGGAGGGGGTCCCGGAAAAAAGTCCAAAAAACGCCTATTTTGCCTTAAATAAGCGAAAATTTTCTCCCTCCTGGAGGGGGTTTGGGGAGGGGGGTATGGCCGGCCAAGGGGGGTATTGGCCGGCGAGGGGGATAAACCCCACCCCCGGCCCATGTATGCCAATACCCAATACCAGTTCGCACTCTAATAGAAACCACTAGTAAATCAGTGATTTTGCTTCAAAAAACCTGTCACTAGGTGTAGCATAAAATATTGGCTAGGTTTTGGATGAATTGAATGGTTAAAAAAGCCATGCTTCTTCTACCTAAATACGTTAAATTGTCCATTTTAGAATTTTATTTGTTTGTTTTGGAAATAATATTACAGAGGTTGTCAAACAACGGAAATCTACTTCCAGCTTTAGAGTTTGAACTGACTGATCTGTTATCTCTCGGTTTCATTTCAAAGAGCGCGCCCAGCTCGATCGATTGGCTGATTTGTCGCCGGCCAATAAGAAACCACTGAGCCGTGTACTGTAAAGTTTAAAGTGGGCGAGTTCGTCACACTGCGTGTTTTGTTTTGTTTTTAGGGTTTTCTTAATTAAAATATTATTATGGCTTTTAAACCTGAATTCGGGAATGGATAGTCTAAGCTAAGGTTCGCACAAAGCTCGGCGTGTGCCTCTAGTTCACTTCTAGGCATTCTCTCAACTGACGTTGATGAGCCCGTTCGAAAATGTTGTATCATAGCGCTAAGTCACTGGCTAAAATTCTCTGTAAAACTGTAGTTTTTCGTTGTACTACACCTATGGGTCGCCACTATTAGAATTACTCAAAAATAGAATTTCTGCGCACCACTCAAATTCTTAAGTTTCCGGTTCGTAGAACCAGCAGAGGTTAGAATACTCAATAATCCCTGAAAATTTGAGGCAAATCGATAAAGAACTGACTGACTGAGAACGAATTATTTGAGTGAAATAAGCTTCACAGTTGGTGTAGCGGTTGAGGCCGCAAAGGCACTGCGCGTGGTCATATGCGTTTATCCACTTGGCGGCCAAGTTTCTTGCCGCAAAGAGTTGGTGGTCAGCAAAAAGTCGAACCCAGGCCACCGAAAGCTGGTGACAGCCAGTAAGTAAATGGGAACCGATCCAATAAACCTTTTGCGGATGTTTCATGAATAATTAGTGGAAAAGAGAGTAATAGTGGATTTTAGTCGGTGCTGAAGATGCCGGGCTTCCGCAGTTTGGATGCCGGGGAACCGGTGGAATACGAGTGCAAACGCACTGGGAGGGGCTTAGAAGCGACGCGTGTATCAGGACCAGAAGCTTCCGACTGCAAAGGCAGCAGTGTACGACCTCTCGGCAAGAAACGGCTCAAAAAGATACGGTAGGTTGCGTGGCAAATGGAAATTCTCTTGTTTAACTGCAGTAAAACTTCTTCGAACTGGTGTGCCGCTAACCGGTAAATCTACCCAGAATCGCCCAGCTCTTGACACGTTCAGTCGTGATGAAGAAAGCTGGAATTTTGCTAGTTTCACTGTGTAAAACAAACAAGCCCATACAGGTTGTCCAATATATAGGAATTTACTTGCAGCTTTAGTTTGATCAGACCGATGGATGGATCTATTAGCTTTCGCTCTCACCTAAAAGAGTCCGTCATGGCTGATCGATTGGTTGGACGCAGGTTAAAAATAAACGGCTATGTCGGGTATTGTAACAGTCTAACGTATAGGCTGCAATTTTTTCTGTTCAGTTTTTAATGCGTTTATCACGACTTTTGCCTTAATTCAGAATGGCAAGTGTGTCACTAAGTTTGGAGAAAGCTCAGCGTTCCTTCAGTAACCATCATTCAAGGGTTGAATGCTATACTTGAAGAAGAGGCACCAGGCAAAACCCAAGTCTATGAGTGGGCACAGCCTTTCAAGTGGCTTATCCCTCGTCAGTTGAGAGAATGTCAGGAAGTGTGCTTGGCGCCCCTTCTCCGCTTTCTAGCAGTCGGCTTTGAATAAGTAATGGTTACTGGAGACACGCCGAGCTTTGTGTGAAACTTACACACTCTTGATTAAAATTTGGAGGCAAAAGTCAGGGTTAGTCTGTAAAAGCATACATGTAACAGGGGGTCTGCCCCCACCCCACTTAAGCGAGACCCCCAGATGGGACCTCCCTCCGATTTTCTGGCAAATAATTTTTAGCAAATTTTTGTGCGATTTTTTTTACAATTTCAGGGTTCGTGCGGGACCTGGAAAGTCAGGGAGTCATGGAAAAGTCAGGGAATTCAAAAAAAAATCAGGGAAATTGGTGTCTGGTCAAGAAAAATTTGATAGCAGTGGAAACATCAAACGCCAACAAATGGTCCTGTCAGGACTTTACACACGACCTTTTTGAAAATCGGTCTTCTGACTTTAAAATACTACTACTTAAACCGGAAATTTACCCTCTGAATACCGTTTGAATGCATTTAACAAAGCCAATTTTTAAAAATTTTCTCACATTTTCTCAGTTGCCTCACCCTGGTTGGTCAGGGAAGTTTGACTTTGGTCATGGAAAAGTCATGGAAAGGTCAGCGAATTTTGCTATATGAAAGCCAAACGAACCCTGAATTTCAGACAGAAATTTTTTGACACAGACTTTTCACGATTTTTAGTAAAAAAATGAGATTTTGAAATAAAATAGAGTTTGGGCTCAGACCCCCAATCCTCTTCGGCAGGCATGTATGGATAAAAGCATTAAAAGGTAAAAAACACAGGCTGTTACAGTATGATATGTGATCGCTTGTACGTACATGCTGCTGTGGTACGTACATGCCGTCTTGTGTGTTGGTTGTCTAGGCTAGATTATCGATCGGGCTCGGCCTGCCATGCCAGTTTGCCGCGCCCTAGTCTGTAGCTCTGCGTAGTAATAGAGCCAGACCCAAGGCAGTGTTGAAAACAATCATTTTCTCTCCCTGCGCACCTGCCTTGCGGCTGACTCTAGTCTGTGCTCTCGGAGTGCGTGTGTTGTGGCCAGTCTTTAGTTGTATACTGGCGTAGTTGATGGTCCGTTACTGCCTTGGCATAAAGGACTTTGTTGTTAAGCATCACCTGCTACACCGCGTGACAGCCGGGCGATAGGACAACGACAAAGGACCTGCAGGCAAACCGAAAACGGAACAGTGGCGACCGGCGTGCAATTCGAACCGCAGCAGACTGCCACCGCCAACAAGAAAGCCGACACTAAACAACACCGCATAGTCGACTCAAACGGCATAACACCGCATTGTCGACTCAAACGGAACAACACGACTCGTGCATTGCAGCGGTGATAAACATCACCGCATAGTCGACTCAAAGGGAACGCCTGCAGCGGTGAATAACAACACCGCATTGTCGACTCAAACGGAACGACTCGTGCATCGCAGCGGTGACAAACAACACCGCACCGTCGACTCAAGCACGCACCGGCGACAGACAACACCGCATCGGCGATTCAAACACCGCATCGGCGACAGACAACACCGCATCGGCGACTCAAGCACCGCACCGGCGACAAACAACAACGCATCGGCGAACCAACGCAACTGCTCTACCGTCGATCCCGCACCGCATCGACAAAACAACGCCGTTGCTCTACCGTCGATCCAGTACCGCATCGACAAAACAACGCCGCTGCTCTGCAGTCTACAGGACATCCCGCCTAGTGCCCAGTCGCTCTACTGATGGCACAGCCGGGACCCAGCAAACTCTACCTGCCACCACCGGATCGATACTGGGCTCTTCCAGGAGAGTCACCAGTGTTGATGTGGCCGTTATGGGAAAGACTATTCACTGATTTCATCACAGGAATCGATGAAACCCGACCGGCCGGCGGCAAACTCAACGACCAGGAGAAAAAGAAGTTTCTGACATCCTACATTGGAGCAGCAGCATTGGCGCAGTTTTCCAGCCAGAGGGAATTCACTGACAATCAGACTACCTACCTGGATTTCCTAGCCGCTGCCAGGAGGATTTTTCATCGCCCTACCAATGCAGTCAGAGCACACTTCGATTTTCTACAGAGGACTCAACACTCTGGTGAACCAATCGCTGACTACTTGAGGGAGCTACGCCTGCTGATACAACAATGCAGCTTTCCAGTCACTGAGGGTGTCATCACGGAAGGAGACCTCATCGAATACCTGTTGGCCATTCAGTTGGTCAAAGGACTGAGTTGCCGCGATACGCAGGAGAAGTTGCTAACCCAAAAGGAGGTCAACCTGGACCGATTCGCGGAAATCGCCCAAGCAGATGAGACGGCGCGCCAGGATGCTGCCAAACTGACAGGAAGTCGACCTGCGCAGATCAGTGCGGCCAGTCAGGGACGGAATCAGCGCGGAGGACGAAAGGGACAGAGAGGGGGCCAAGGACGCCTCCACCAGCCTGCCGCCGCAGCCAAAAAGGATTCCAACCCACCAACAGGGAGAAAGTCAACTGCAGCAGATGCCTGCACAGCTTGTGGCAGACATGGCCACAGAGCTAACGCCGATTCGTGCCAAGCGAAGGGACAGGAGTGCCACAAATGCAAAAAAGTGGGCCACTTCGCTACTGTGTGCCGATCAGGACGATCCAGCAACAAAAATCGGGCCATTCGAGTGAGGGACATCGCCAAAGGAGGAGGAGCCTCAATTCGAAGTCTACAACAATCAGTACACTGTCAGGTGCTGATCACACCAGACAAGAAGGACCAGCAGAGTCGAGTGCTGAGGATGTTGGTAGACACTGGCTCAGATGTTACTGGAATCACGGAATCCGAGTGGCGCAAGTGCTTTGGACAGACCGCTGTCAAGCCTGCCAAACGACTCGCGAATTTCGACAACTCTACAATCGCTACCTGGGGACAATTCAGGGCGCAGTTATCGTTAGCAGGACGGTCAGTGACAGTGCCAGTGTATGTGTTTGGCAACACATGCAACAATACACTGGGCATGGATGCGCTGCGTGCACTGGGAGGAGTGCATATCGATGTGGATTCGAACAGCACCACTATCCAGGAGGACCCCAGATGCGCAACTGTGCAGAAACCTGGACCGGGAGGAGCCAGTCGAGTGCTGAAGGAGCAGCAGCCAAAAACACCTCAAATTTCGCAGCCAGATGCGCTGGAGACTTGGAGGAAGGCAGGACTGCAACCACTGCTGGCAGAGTTGTCCAACCTGACGAAAAAGGAAGTCGGCACCTATCCAGACTTCAAACATCGAATTCGGCTCAAACCAGGCGCAAAAACGCCACCCAGACAGCCTGTAAGATCGATCCCAGTACGCTTTGAGGAGAGAGCCAAAGAAGCCGTCGAGCTGATGGAACGCCAAGGTATCTGGGAGCGAGTTGAGCATGCCGATCGAGTACACGGCATGGTGGTCGTGGAGAAACCAGATGACCCCGGATCAGTCAGGATAACCAGCGATCTGAGTCCGCTCAACAAGGACATCGATCCAGTGCTGTACCCGCTGCCAAACATCCACGATTTGCTGTACAACAGACTCAGTCAGGCAGCAGTCTTCAGCAAAATCGACCTGCTGAAAGGATACTTCAATGCAGAATTGGATGAGGACAGCCAGCTGCTGACAACAACTGTTACACCATGGGGCTACTACGCTTACAAGAAGCTGCCCATGGGTTTGAAGGACAGTGCAGCAGTATTCCAGAAACTGGTACACGAAACGCTGGAAGGTGTGCCAGGGTGTCAGCCCTACATCGATGACATTTTGGTGTATGGAGCGAATCGAAGGGAACACGATGACAGCTTGAAGCAGGTGCTACAACGCTTGAATGAGAAGAATCTACGCCTCAACCTGCGGAAATGCATCATTGCTCAACCATCAGTGAAGTTCCTGGGCCATGTGATCTGCAAAGGATGTGTCAAGCCAGATCCAGACAAACTGGAGAGCCTGCGGCAGATGACACCACCTAAAAACATCAAGGACGTGCAAAGTTTCTTGGGAGCCGTCAACTACTTGAGCAAGTTCGTGCCCTCACTGTGCGACAAGCTGGAACCAATTCGAGCACTCACACGGGCTAACACGAAGTTCGTGTGGGGTCGGGAGACTCAGGAGGCGTTCGAACAAGTGAAAAAGCTGCTTGGCGGACCGAAGGGACTGCGCCTTAAGATGTTTGATCCCTTAAAGCAGACCTTTGTCACTACCGATGCATCTGGTTATGGCATTGGTGGGATGCTGTCACAGGTGCACTACGGCCAGGAATTCCCAGTCGCATTTGGACACCACACTCTGGACGCAACCAAGCGAAAGTGGGACACCACCGAGAAGGAGGCTTATGCGGCGATGTTTTTCTGCGAGTATTGGGAGAAATACTTGCTTGGCAGACACTTCACGCTTCGAACTGACCACCAAGCGCTGCAAGCACTACTACATCGACAGGCGAATCAAAGGAAATCGCAGAAATTCGAACGTTGGGTGCACAGACTCAACGTGTTCGACTATGATGTGCAGTACATGCCTGGTGACAACAACCACATGGCAGATGTCTTGTCGCGCCTGCAGACCGATTCTGCACCGAGTGGAGTGATTCGCTGCGTCAAGGAGTTGGGATTCTCAGCCAGAAGAATCGCCAAAGCTCTGAGGAACGACCCAGTGCTGAGCAAAGTCAAGCAATACTGCCTGGAGGGTTGGCCAGACAAAGCCAAATTGCCCAGCCAATTTTGCAACTTGCCTTATCACAGGATGAAGGACGAGTTTTCGGTGGAGGACAAAACAGGACTGGTGTTGCGGAACAACAGCCAGATCATTGTTCCAGGTCCACTCCGAAGAGAACTACTCAGCAAAGCCCACGAAGGACACCCTGGGATCGTCCGCTACAAACGCAAGCTCAGAGAAGGCTACTGGTGGCCGGGAATGGCCACAGAAAGTGAGGAGTTTGTGCGTCATTGCAGTGCCTGCCTAGATTCCGCCAAGTCGCAGCCCAAGGTGCCCACACACGGAGAACACCTGTACACACCGGAGGAGCCATGGGTAGAACTGTCAATGGACATCACCGGTCCGTTTGAGACAGCCCCAGCCCACAAGAAGTACATAGTGGTGTTGCTGGACAACTACTCGAAGTATCCGGAAATTCTCTGCACCACTGACACGTCATCCAAAACAATCATTCAGTGGTTGAAGCAGGTTTTTGCTCGATATGGCAACCCTGCCAGGATTCTCACGGATAATGGACCACAGTTTGTCAGCCTGGAGTTTGAAGAATTTCTGCAGGAGAGGGACATCTTCCACCAGAAAGCTCCAGTCTACACACCACAGCAGAACGCATTTGTGGAGGTGTTCAACCGGTATCTGAAACATCATATTCAGACCTTCGCCAAGACTCAGGAGTGGGAGGAAGGACTGACTCAGACTCTGTGCCACTACCGAGCCACAGCCCAGGAAGGTGAGCAGCAGAGCCCTGCTGAGAAGATGTTCAAACGACAGCCGCGGCTTGCTTTTGAAGTTTGCCGCCAGTCACGCCCCACAAAAGAGAAAGGGAAGGAGTCTCCGGAAAACGCCAACAAAATTGTTGCTAACAACGCAAAATCGAATAGGAGCGGCGGAAAAGGAGACAAAAAGATGCTACCCTGGCAGCAGATGTACCGCAAAGGACAACGCGTTCGTGTCAAGAGGAGCCACACTCCCAAAGGACAGTCGCCTTGGTCCCGCAAATGCTACACAGTGACGGCAGTTCTGGGCAGATTCAACTACAAACTGTCAGACGGTCAGCTGTGGAACGCCAGGAACATGCAGCGCGTGCCAGATTCCCCAGCGAGCTCAGAAGTGATCGAGCTAGAGACCGGCCAGCAGGCAGCAGAGCGCCGCTACCCTCTCAGAGAGCGAAGACCGGTGGACCGCTATGGGGACTGGGACTACAACTAGCAGAAGACGGCCTTTAAGAAGAAAAGGGTGTTGATATGTGATCGCTTGTACGTACATGCTGCTGTGGTACGTACATGCCGTCTTGTGTGTTGGTTGTCTAGGCTAGATTATCGATCGGGCTCGGCCTGCCATGCCAGTTTGCCGCGCCCTAGTCTGTAGCTCTGCGTAGTAATAGAGCCAGACCCAAGGCAGTGTTGAAAACAATCATTTTCTCTCCCTGCGCACCTGCCTTGCGGCTGACTCTAGTCTGTGCTCTCGGAGTGCGTGTGTTGTGGCCAGTCTTTAGTTGTATACTGGCGTAGTTGATGGTCCGTTACTGCCTTGGCATAAAGGACTTTGTTGTTAAGCATCACCTGCTACACCGCGTGACAGCCGGGCGATAGGACAACGACAAAGGACCTGCAGGCAAACCGAAAACGGAACACAGTACCCGACACAGTGGTCTATTTCTGGCCGGTGACCAACCAATCCATCGGTCATGACGCGCTCTTTCAGTTTAGAGCGAAAGCTATTGTAAAAGATCACTCTGCTCGAACTAAAGCTGCATGTAAATCCCGTTTTTTTGGACGACCTGTAGAATGAGTTCACTATGACAAAGCACTAATAACTATACTACTGTTTGTTTTCTATTTTAGATGTTTCAACTGTGGCAAGTATGGAAATCACGTGGCCAGCAAATGCCCGAAGGGTCCTCAGCCAAAGGCTTGTTACTTCTGCAACTCTCCCGACCATATGGTCTCCAACTGCCCGGCGCGACCTCCAAAAACAAACACAGACGATGACGAACGACACACGGACACGTCACCAAGTGACGCGTAAACTGCCTCATCTGTTCTGTTTGCTGATTGGGCGAAAGGCTTGCTGCTTATGCTTAGAAATATCGAAACGCTTGTGTCAGTTGTGATTTCTTTCTGATCTACACGGACAGATTTGCGTTAGCATTCTGAAAGGTCAGAATGATTGGTTCTTCTAATTTTGATGCAAAGAAATGTGTCCGTCAGATCTCTGGCCAATTTTTAAGAGCTGTCTTATTAGATTGCCCAGGCGCCATTTTAAGCGGTCAGGTCTTGTCATTACTGTTGATTGGGTATACCGAACCCATTCCGAAAAATGGGTATTTTTGGGAATACCTACCCAATAAATACCTACCGATTCCAGGTATTTTAATAAATACCCATACCGGGTATACCGATTATTTTGGGAATACCCAGGTATTTGGGAATCGGTATTTTTTGTCCAGCTTAGTGCCTTTTTTATCGAAAATTCTCTATGATCACATTGTTTTCTTTCTAATTTTGCATTTTTGGGCATGCAGAAACACATTCTATTACGATATCCGTCAAAAATGTTTAATTTGAAGAATTTTTACTTCTCTGACCCAACTCCCTCTCACAAACTTGTTTTGTCATTAGAAAGCGTTGGTCAATTTTATGCTTAACTTCACACTGCTCCTTAATAATCAAGTCTCCATGTACGTACTTGATGTACAGTAGATTCACAATCAACAAAATAGCCCCACATTTTGTCACTGCTCGTTAGATCTCCATACTGTACACTAGCAGGCCTTAAAACTACAGTACAATGGAAGCATTTCTCTTAGCCAAAATTATTTATAGAAACAATTTTCACTCCAGTAAAACTAAAAAATGATTTCAAAAATTCCTAAAAACTGTAAATCCCATTGTTTTTGGTGAATTTTCTAGCCTCTGACCTTGGAAATGACCAAATCCATGGCCTTGTAAATAGGAAATTCAGTGTTTTGATTTTGTAAAACATTTTCAGCATATACCGAATAAATACCGGTATACCGGTATTTTTGCGAATACCTACCCATACCGAACCGATTCCTGGGTATGCCGAAAAATACCTACCCATACCGAACCGATTCCTGAAAATCCCATACCCAAACAACAGTACTTTGTCATGTCATGAGTCTACGAAATATTGTTTTAAGCTTAGCTTAGTAGTAGCAGCACCTTGTGGAAAGTTTGAGCAACGAACAATTGGTTCCGTTTCCAGGCTGTTTTACTTTGAGTAGAGTCTGTTAGGGTTGTTGTTTAAAAATGGTTTCACGCAGGGAAACTATATAGTGAGATGTAGTGTGCCAAATTCTACTTCTGCTTCAGGTTTGGTATGTTCAGGGATTTTTTCTTTCAAATTTACCTCAATTCAAGTGGTCTACCTCAGCTCTATCATTTGTTTGTACGAGTTATCTGAGATAGATTATCTATCGTTATACCTCCAGCAGATAGCTTATCTCAGTATTGTATGCAATCAGTTTAGAATGTTGATACTCAGCTATGTTCATCCGGCTATTTGTATAACTTTTGAACGGATAGCCGCAACGAAACCTTTAAGAGCGCTGACATGTTGTCTCTGAAGGATTAGTGTACGAGTCATGGAATAAAACCTTCCAAACTTTATGCGCTATGCCCGATATACCCGACACCGCAGGAAAGAAAAGCAACTACTCACAAGTATTAGCTAGAATAGCCAATTTTCTTATTGTGCATATACACTATTTACACAAGAGTCTGAGATTTCAGCACCTACAGTGATTTGCTACTAACAGACAGACAGACAGGGCTTAGGCGTTTGAGAACATCGAAAAACGGGGTCAAAGAGAGATTTTCGTCAAAGTTATAGGAGCGCACGTACATAGTACCGAATTTTTCTCCAAATCTTTCTCCCCTAAATTTGTCGGACCTGAAACCAGGCTGGTAGTAGGACAAATCGACTCAGTTTGAGGAGAAAGATTCAGCAAAACCGCGCACAATTAAATATACATTCGCTAAACCATTCAAACTCAACAACATAATAATACCAGCAAAATGACTGACGGCATAGCTAAACTATCCACTAACAAGTCTCTCTTGTTTCAGTGGATAATTCACACAACGAATAGCCTCACTAGCATAACCGTAATCAGTGGGCACAGCTACGGTATTTAAGCTGATTTGCTATTTTACGCCCTCCTGATTACCGTAGGTTTAGCCTTTCCGTACAATAATAAGTTTAGTTTCACGGAAAAAGCGAAGAAGATAAAAACCAAGAAAATAAAGCTATCTCTCTTGCCATCTCGAGTCCAGGTAAGACTTGGAATTCGTGTGAGATGTGGTGGCACTACTGTAATAGCTGGCTGAATCTGCTTGAGAAGCGGCCACTGTAACTCGACCGATTTGTTCGGCCGAAGAACGTTGTTGTTGCTGCCGTCTTGAACGAGCCGTCGAACAGCTGAGAAATATGCCCACCGACAGCAGGAAACAGACCACCGTGAATCCTAGCAGACTGCTGAGTAGAATGCGACTGAGGCACACACGACGCGCCGACCATGTGCGACGTCTTTTCACCGGCCTTCTTGAAGGTTCTGCAATCGTTTTACTTCGATTTTGATAAAAACTAAGTCGGGCAGAAGCCAAACCAGGCCTCTTCAAACTTCTAAAACTGTTCAAATTTGTTAATTTCATCATGCTCACGATGCGATGAAAGCTAGCTTATCAAAATTTTCTCCCCTTGCTTGGTTGGGAAATGGGCCAGATCGCTATTCCTATTCCTATTGCTAATTGCTAATTTAGGTTGTACTTTAGGCCAAAACAAGCTTTTCTTTAATCTGGATTACTATTTGACTTTCGTGCATCGTTAAAATGTTTCTTTTCAGGGTTCGTGCGGGACCTGGAAAGTCAGGGAGTCATGGAAAAGTCAGGGAATTTAAAAAAAAGTCAGGGAATCAGGGAAAAGTCAGGGAATTTGGTGTCTGGTCAGGGAAAAATTTGCTAGCAGCAGGAACATCTCGCTGCCAAATGGGCCTGTCAGGACTTTACACAGCACCCTTTTGAATATCGGTCTTCTGACATTATAATACTACTACTTAAACCGGAAATTTACCCTCTGAATACCGTTTAAATGCGTTTTACAGAGCCAATTTTTCAAAATTTTCTCACATTAGTTGCAGTTTCTTCACCCTGGTTGGTCAGGGAATTTTTACTTTGGTCATGGAAAAGTCAGGGAAAGGTCAGGGAATTTTGCTATACGAAAGCCGCACGAACCCTGCTTTTGTACTGTAGTACATACACAAGCGATTTTGCATGATTTTTGGGCGATTTTAACTTTCCCCAGGCCGGGTCTTTGCTGCGTATTGGAATTGCAGGATTCGTTACGGTATCGGTCTGTACTTTAAAAAATCTTAGGTAGATACAGTACTTGGGTATCGGTATCGGCAGCTACCAACAAAAATATTCGGTATTGGGTATTCATTCAGTATTTTTCAAGAATTGGATTGGGATTGGGAGGCCAGCCAAGGCGAAAGCCGTTAGGCCCCACCGGGGGAAAGTTTTGGAGATTTTAAAGGAAAGCTGACAAGTTTACGGCGATTTTTGGCCTTTTTTGGGAAATCGGCCTACTAACCTCCACCCGAGACGATCTCATGCTCCACCGGATTTTTGCGGCACATGTACAGTACGAGTTATTATACTGAAATATCTCATATGAACACTTTTCATGGTTTTAAAACAGAGTTTTCCATTTTTTAAGGATTTGTTAATTTGCGAAAACAGAAAGAATTGGTTGAAGGTTTCATGAAATCGTTTAGTATCAAATGTCACCGACAAATCGCTGAAAAACGCTACTCCGGGTCCAACTCAATCTAATACAGCTAAAAACCATATTTTGTATCGCCACATTCGAGCACTGTGGTGGTACGATATATGGCGCTAAGTGCCTAACTGTTACAAACAAACAAACAAGATGCGAGTCCCTTTACAAAGCGGAAAAGACGGTCTGTTTGTGTTGATTAGGATTTTGCAAGGCCGGCGGAAGAGAGCGACGTCCATTAATTTGGCAGAAGTCGTTAACCGACGACGTTTTCGTGTCAGCGCGTCCCGTCTTTAAGTCGTTAAACTTGCCGAAGAAGGAATGAAACAAAAAGATAGCCGTCCTCTTCCGGTCGCAAATTAAAAAGTGCCACCAGGTTCTAACTTTTGCTACCCACCTGTCGCCCCAGCTAGATTCGGCTTTGGTCGTTGCCGGCAGTAGTTGGGTACATCGGTAGGCTTCCCGTCTATTATGCAAATATCTGCCTCCACCCGCAACTCGTCCAGTTGTCGCCTGGCAACGAAATTGGCCTCGAAGTCGAAAAGCAGAGTGTTGGGCGGAGCGGTCACTACTGACGGGCAGAACGGCGGCTAAAGGTAGGTTTTTTGGCGGAAACAATACTACAAAACGAAAAGAGAGAAACCGTAGGAATTTCTTCGCAATTATTCGCTCCCTCGTCGTCTTCAATCTCAGAGCAGATTTGAAAGCTGCATCGAATCGAAAGTTGAGCGTTGTCCGGCACTTTAAAGGCGTGCCAGTGAACGATGGCTAGGTCGTGGTAGGTATCGTAGTGTGGATGCGCCAGGATGTTTATGTCAGTGGAACAGCTGAAACCATTTCAATAAGTAAACGTTGTGCTAATAAATAATAAAAAGGGTTTTTACCCCTTTTCGTCAATGACCAAATATTCGGCGCCGGATAAGTGGTCCTTCACTGTGCAGTTCTTGACAAGAAAACCGTAGGCCTCTGTAAATTTGCTTTTAATCAAACAGTGTACAGTCAAACCTCCATAGGTGCAACACGCTATATCCCAGATTTTCGTTGCACTTATGGAGTTGCGGTCCAAAACTGCCGGGAAAATGCACGGAAACTGGTTCTCTGTTCGTACTCTACCGTTTAGAAGACACCTAAAAGGAATTCCTGACCAAAAAGTTAACAGAACCCTGAATGACACTTAGTTATAACTATCGTATTCAAACAAGCTGGTTTGACGTTTGTTTTTAAGCTAGCTATCGATTTTTAACTGCTCAAACTCAGTCTGGAGGTTAAGAACCTTGACTGGGTAGCAATGTGTCAAAAGTTTGACGGCCAAATAACGGCAGTTTCATTGGTTCAGTGTTCTTATAGAAGCAGGTTTTTGATTTTCCGATAATTCTCTTTCTCACTCACTGCCTCACTAACTCAAATTGCAGCAGAAATTGATCGTTTAAGCATTCCTTGGCATATTTTCCGCCCCTACTTTGTTGTTCAACTTTATTCTGTACCAGACAGAAGAGGACACGCATACTCATAAGAGCCCTTCAACGCGCTGCCCTACTGGCCTTCGCTTTCTCCCCAAGCTCTTAGATTGACGTGCATCCTGTACGTATGTACACACTTGCAGCAATATAAAAATACATTTTTGCTAATCGTTTTGTTTGGATTCGTATGGCAAATGTAAGATGTTTCTTGCAATGGTTCATACATAGATACGCTCAGTTTTCGAGTACACAAACAAGAAACAGAAGAAAAGACAGACCTGATGGCGGGTCCAGACTCCACTCTATCCTCAGTTTGTCTCCAATGGCAGACGACTGAACTTCTTTCTTATCCGAAGGTCCATAGTGATGCAGATCTTCGTCGGACTCCGGCACTATTCTCATCAGACATTTGGGGATTTTGGCCTTTTTCTCCACTTTAATCGGCACCAACTGCAACCTAAAATACCAAACCAGTATAGAACTGAAATTTCTAAAAAAAACAATCGCTTACTCTTCGAGAGCCTCCTCAATTCTCCTAGGGATTTCCTCAGTCTCATAGCGAATCCTTTGATTCAGACATCGCAGTAAGTAGGACTGAATGCTGGTCGTTCCATCCGGTTGTTCGTAACTAACTACTACTTCCACTGCATACATACTTTCACCAGGCTGAAAAACCACATCACCATACCGTACATGTAGGCATGGGACCGGTATACGGTATTTTTCATATTTTTTCATACCATATAATACTGTACAGTTTTAAACACTGAATTATTCAGTTTTTCGTCGAAAAATCAGCATATTTTTGCTATTGTTGATACCAAAACACCAAATTTCGGCAAATTTTCCATTATAATTCTCCTAACTTGGTGAAATGCTCGATTTTTAAAGCAAGCTCTCAGTTTTTCAAGAAAAAAATAAAGAAAGCGTTATAAAATAATAGTACCAGGTTCGGTTTTGCACAGTAATTATTTTTAGTCGAACTCTTGCAGTAGGTCAATTTTTTATTATGACGGATTTTGTTTATTGACTGTGGAAAGTGACTTACACCACTTTCTGACTGAAATTGTAATACTTAGGGTTCTTCAAGAAAGACTTCACGTTATTCTCTTCTACTACTCGCTCTAAAAATGTACTGTAGTGTCGAATTTTATATCTTTAGTAGAATTTACAACAATCTTAACGATTTCTGCATATTCAAACTTAACTAAGAGTTGCTTGCTTATTGGTGCATACTATACGGTATTATACGATAGTATACGGTTTCGAAAACTATACGGTATACCATACATAACAGGTCATACGCCGAAGGGTGGAAGGGATTGGGAGGTCTGAGACCAAATTTTGGAAGGGGGTGGGTACTAAAACACTCAAAAATCGCAAAAAATCGCAATTTTTCCGCTAAAAATCGTCAAAAAGCGCTAATTTGGGCTGAAATACAGCTAAAAATCTTAAATGGCAAGAAAACCGCAAAAATTTGCTCAAAAAATGACTTGCCAGAAAATCGGAGTGGTCGGAAAAATCGTCTCCGGGGAGGTCTGGCCTAAGTCGGGTGGGCCAAACCCCAGAACGCCTGTTACATGTATGCGGTATGGTATACAGTATTTTTATACCGGTCGCATCCATACTCACATGGGCTGGGACGAGAGGGTGCCAGGAGGGGTTTACCCTATTGTGGCAGACCTTTCTTTCTGAACCCAGACATTAAAACTAGGGTTCCGACGATATATCGATATCGATATCGAAAAGTCGATATATCGACCCATTTTCCAATATCGATATCGGTATCGATATCGCGATATTTCGCACCGATATTTTCGATATTTTTTGTGTTGAAAATCAGGAAATAAAACAAAAATGACACGAAGTTTATTTCTCTGGAAAAGTAAAAAACAGTTTTTCCTGAACAACTTAGAAATGTACATCAATGCATTCTATAGTCAAAACGTAACAGTGGCATGATAGCTCTCAGAAACCTTAATTTCTCGCCATTCTCAGCTTTCTGACAGCAACGCTTTGGTTCTTAGCATACATGGGCCGCGGGGGGTCCGGGGGGTTTGCGCGCCCTCCAACTTGGGCTCGATCCCCCCAAACGACCCCACCCACCCACCTGAAGCCGACTTGTGTTCCTGACCCACCCAAAATCGCCGCGACCCCCCAAACCGACAGGCCCACCCCCAAATTTTAGTATTTTGACTATCATCAACCCATTTTTCACCCATGTACTGTATGGTTCTTAAATGTCTGCAGTAGTGATGTAAAATTATGGAATTTGAATTTCAATTCAATTACAATTAAATTATGGGCTCAGTTTTTAATTTCAATTAAATTAAATTAAATTAATTGAAATAGTTTTCCATTATTTTCAATTACAATTATATTTTCAATTAAATTATGGAACCTTGGAAAATTTCAATTCTGAAATTTTTTTCAATTATTTTTCAATTTTTTGAAAATTGGTGCATTTTTGCTGTTAAAAAAACAGTGTCCATGTAAAAGCTTACAGACAGCAGGTTAGCCTGTTGCCCAACCAGGCGAGAAAATTTTAAAAAGTTTCCTTTTACAACACATAAAATGGCATTCTGGGGAAAACTTACAGTTAGTTCATTATTATATATCAGTACATAATCTGAAGGTTTTCAGCATTTTTGAGCAACATCACTTCCTAGGTACCTTCACCAAAAAGGGGTGTCAACCCACCATACATCCAAAAATTACTGTTTTGACTTTTATGAACTACGAAATGAAGAAATATAAAGCATAACATAAAACATTACAAAACAAAGTGAGGTCAGCATAAGCCGGCACAGCTATTAAGCCGCAAAGCCATTGTGCGCGTGGTTGTGCGTTCATCCACTGGGCGGGGCAAGTTTCTTGTCGCAAAGAGAAAGAGTTGGTCGTCGGCACAAGGCCCAACCCAGGCCACCAAAAGCTGGTGACAGCGAGTAGGTAAATCGGAACCGACTGCAGCTGCCTAAGCTGCTACGATAGCAACCACACATGTGTTGGGACAAACGGGAACGAGGACAGCTGCAAGACAACTGAGACCCACCAGGCTAACATCAGGTATGTGTACCTGCTAGTAGTGAAGGCAGCGAAGGAAGGGTAAGATGTGGGTGTGTGCGATGGCAGTGGGGCCTATTTCAGGGGCGACGGCCCCGCCCGGACAATCCATTCATCCATCCGAGTTCAGTATACAGAAGTGACAAACCCTTATACGTTTTGTTTGAAGTCATTCTCTAACACTAAATATCCTCTAATTACTTACTCATTTCCTTACATTCACCACAGGAAATAATTGAAAATATAATTGAAATTCCAGGCGAATTTCAATTCAATTACAATTAAATTATCGCCCAACTTTTGAATTTCAATTAAATTAAATTAATTGAATTGAAATTAAAAACGGGCCAATTATGCTAATTTCAATTACAATTAAATTAATTTTTTACATCACTAGTCTGCAGCAACACTGAAGATCTGCTCACTCCACACACTTGAAGCAGGAGGGCAGAAGTAGACATGAACTACTAGTATTTCGACTGAGCGGTGGTACATTTTCAAATCCTGAGGGGTACCACCGGCTGATGGGTGGTTGAAAGGATGGTAAGCAAAAAAAAAGTCCGACTTTTTACTAAAATCAAGGTTTTTGGCATTTTTCTCATTAAAATTAGTTAAAATACGCTTTTCTGTTTGAGCTCATTATGCCTAATGAGGGTGGGGCATCGGCTTGAGGGGTCAACCTTTTCATTGAAGGGGTTCAGAAGGGCTACTACCTTTTCTGCGATTCACTACTAAATTGATATCAGAGCGCTGATTGCATCAGTGCTTGACTGATAAGCAGCGAGAGCAGTTTGCTCTTTCAAATTTTCTCATTTTCTTGCATAACTATAAATATCGATATCGATATCGATATCGATCGATATTGAACTGAAAATATCGATATCGATATCGATATCGAATATCGACGAGTTTTGATATCGTCGGAACACTAATTAAAACCCTAAATTTCTTGATTTTAACCACACCTCACCCGATTCTCCAACCCTTATGCATGACAGAATTTTCAATGCAATATAGTTTTTCCAGAGAAACCTATCAATCCGTCTCTCTAATCGTGAAGGCACTTAACACCATGTATGGTACCTCTACTCTAAGCATCCTCACCAAAGTACCTGACTGTAGAACGTTCTCAAAACTTTTCAACAAATATTTTACATACAATTTGCAAACGTTTCAATTTTTGAGGTGGTGAGGCAAGTTTTAGCTGGTGTATGGACCGCCCCTAAATACTAATTGATGGACCTAGCATAAGCCGCATTTATGATCTCACCCTTGCTCCGGTAATTAGTCGACCACACTCCTTGTATGGCAACCTGACTTGAATCTCTTTACTGCTGCCATCAAACGTAGCGTGACATCTGCAAAACAAGACACTGATTTTAAACAATTTCCTTTTCGCGCCCTTCCCTCTGCTCTGCTGGCTGTCAATTCGCCAGTGAAAAAAACGGAGAAAAAATGGTAGGTTACAGTCTGGTGCTTAACGCCGTTTATGGTACTGGCACCATATATTGTACCGGTACCTAGGCTAGAGGCACCATATATGGTACCGGTACCTAGGCTAGTGGCACCATATATATGGTACCCTCACGTTCGGGAACTGTGGTGGTACCATATATGGTACCCATACCTACTATGGCCTGGATACCATATATGGTGCGAAATCTAAACCTAGTGGTGCTATGCTACCGGCACAAGTGCCATTGACAAGGTAGGGGTACCATATATAGTACCAACACAGGCCGCGAACGTGGGGTACCATATGTGGCGCCACTTCCCTAGGTACCGGTACCATATGGTACCGACACCATGGTACCGGTACTTTATATGGTGCCAGTACCATAAACGGCGTTAAGTGCCTGACTGGGAGATACTATTACTGCCTATTTTTTAGTTTTTGTGAATTGTTTTTGGCTGAATTTCTTTTTTATTAGGTAGCTTACCTAGTAGAATGGCATTTCTTTTTTTATTAGGTATGTACCTAGTAGTTCTGTGAATAACAGAGACAGGGAAAGATTTAGTGTTATAGGTAGGTAGTGTAGTAGGTGCAGCGCTCGTAAATAAGGGCCGGTCGTAACCAGAACGCCGGTGATTTAAGACAGGTGTCGTGGCCAGAACAAGGACAGCGAGCGGTCAGGCGTAAAGGCCAGTGCGCTGAAAATAGGGCCGACTTACGCCGGTTGCGATTTGCGGTCCCGCACAAACACCTCTCCCACAAATCCGAAAAATGTCTTGGCCGTGAACACGATGCCGTCCGCCTCGCAGATCACGTGCGGCTTGCCTGAAACAACCCTAACCTCTCAATACTCACTATCTAACTACATACCAAAACATAAACCAGTATCATATAGCCGTTTAAGCAACCATACCAATTTAGCCCCAACACTAATCCTTCTAACAAAAGCCTGAAATAACCCTAACCTCTCAATACTCACTATCTAACTACGTACATACCAAAACATAAACCAGTATCATATAGCCGTTTAAGCAACCATACCAATTTAGCCCCAACACTAATCCTTCTAACAAAAGCCTGAAATAACCCTAACGTCTCAATACTCACTATCTAACTACGTACATACCAAAACATAAACCAGTATCATATAGCCGTTTAAGCAACCATACCAATTTAGCCCCAACACTAATCCTTCTAACAACAGCCTGAAATAACCCCAACCTCTCAATACTCACTATCTAACTACATACCAAAACATAAACCAGTATCATATAGCCGTTTAAGCAACCATACCAATTTAGCCCCAACACTAATCTTTCTAACAAAAGCCTGAAATAACCCTAACCTCTCAATACTCACTATCTAACTACATACCAAAACATAAACCAGTATCATATAGCCGTTTAAGCAACCATACCAATTTTGCCCCAACACTAATCCTTCTAACAAAAGCCTGAAATAACCCTAACCTCTCAATACTCACTATCTAACTACATACCAAAACATAAACCAGTATCATATAGCCGTTTAAGCAACCATACCAATTTAGCCCCAACACTAATCTTTCTAACAAAAGCCTGAAATAACCCTAACCTCTCAATACTCACTATCTAACTACATACCAAAACATAAACCAGTATCATATAGCCGTTTAAGCAACCATACCAATTTTGCCCCAACACTAATCCTTCTAACAAAAGCCTGAAATAACCCTAACCTCTCAATACTCACTATCTAACTACATACCAAAACATAAACCAGTATCATATAGCCGTTTAAGCAACCATACCAATTTAGCCCCAACACTAATCCTTCTAACAAAAGCCTGAAATAACCCTAACCTCTCAATACTCACTATCTAACTACATACCAAAACATAAACCAGTATCATATAGCCGTTTAAGCAACCATACTAACTTAGCCCCACCACTAATCCTTCTAACAAAAGCCTGAAATAACCCTAACCTCTCAATACTCACTATCTAACTACATACCAAAACATAAACCAGTATCATATAGCCGTTTAAGCAACCATACCAATTTTGCCCCAACACTAATCCTTCTAACAAAAGCCTGAATTAACCCTAACCTCTCAATACTCACTATCTAACTACATACCAAAACATAAACCAGTATCATATAGCCGTTTAAGCAACCATACCAATTTAGCCCCAACACTAATCCTTCTAACAAAAGCCTGAAATAACCCTAACCTCTCAATACTCACTATCTAACTACATACCAAAACATAAACCAGTATCATATAGCCGTTTAAGCAACCATACTAACTTAGCCCCACCACTAATCCTTCTAACAAAAGCTTGAAATAACCCTAACCTCTCAATACTCACTATCTAACTACATACCAGAACATAAACCAGTATCATATAGCCGTTTAAGCAACCATACCAATTTAGCCCCAACACTAATCCTTCTAACAAAAGCCTGAAACAACCCTAACCTCTCAATACTCACTATCTAACTACATACCAGAACATAAACCAGTATTATATAGCCGTTTAAGCCACCATACCAATTTAGGCCCAACACTAATCCTTCTAACTAAAAGCTGCTTTGCTCAAAGGCACAATCGTCCGCCGAATTTGAAAGTTTCTTAGGAGACAGGATAAAAAATTCACCAGAATGATTTTACATGACTAAAATAAAGACATAGAAAAAACTGCTTACTGAATTCTCTGTACTGTAAGATGAAGTATCTACCTACGTACGTACTGTACAAACCAGATTCAGCAGTGGCGTATCCACCACCCCCCCCCCCTTTGCAGTGGAGGTAGGAAGAGAAAGTCTGTCAAAAATAAGTGAAACTATCAATTATGTACCAAAACTGTCTATTTTGTGCTCAGAATGCCTTTTAAATGTTTTAAAGGCTAAATTTTCAAATTTTTTCGCCCCGGTCGGGCAGAAGCCCAACCAGGCCACTTTAAACTACTAAAACTTGTAATTTCTGTTAATTTTAAGCCTGGAATGTGTTTTAAATGCGTTTTTGAAGGCAAATTTTACTAAATTTTCTTGCCCTGGTTGGGCAGCAGCCCAACCAGGCACTTTCAAAATTTTACACCCCCTTTCCGAAATCCTGGATACGCCACCGAGATTCGCCTGGAAATTCACTAACACCTTGACTTCTGTTAAAATTTGAATGTACTAAGCCGCTACATCACCAAGTTTAAATTCTACCTACAAGCCTGGGGCTATTTTTTCGTTCCATACTGTACGCAATAGCAAACGAATCCTAAAGCACTTTCTACCGCAAAAAAACAAACCGTACAGACAGAAGTTTGAACTTCACAGCAGTATCACAAGTACGTACTGTACATCAGACTTCTTATCAGTTGATAAGTCAGCCATTCGTTTCAAAAAGGAGGTGCAGCTTTTAGTGTATACGGCCCACTCTGGTAGCAAGTTGCTAAATATTGCTTAGCCAAAAATTCAAAAATCTTACAACCAAAATAATTTACTTTATCATTCAAAAGGGACTAATGGGTTTTCATCACTTCATAAACTATAATTACATACACCTACACTATAAAAAACGAAGAATGTTTGTGCGAAACTTATCTACATACATAGTACCTACACATGGATGTACAGTACGTGCATACGGGGGAGTTATATTACAGCAAAAGACCTGATTACGAGGGTTAAGTTTGATTTCCTGCCTTAATGTTTAAGTCTTCAATTTCACTGTTGGCATTTGCCCGAAAAGCTGCTTTTCCTTTCAGGAGAACAGATTTTCGTGCTGTATGTAGGTGCCGGCTCAGAACTTGTAAAAATACCGACCTGTATACAGATGATAAAAACTGTTATAAAATCGCATCGTTGTTTAATTTCGTTATCCGATCATGTCAAAAAGAAACGGAAGTAAAAACGTTTGCATTCTAAATTCATCCCATTGAACTTTAGACGCAGACTGCACGCTATTCAGTTTTTGACAAAAACTTACAACTCAATTATGTCATCTACCTTTTTGCTAAACTACACCTGACAAATGTTCATAATTACTTCCTAGTTACCTACTCTACTTAAAATGTGTTAAAGTTTTAGACAGTTTGATTGGCAACTCTATTGGAGTGGCGTTTGACGAGTTTTCGCTACTGAATTTAGACATCGAAACTATGTAGGTGAATGAAGCTAAAATTCTAACACTCAATTAGGCTAGGCAAGAAGCAAGAGATGTAAAGTCACGAAAAAAGAAGATCGAAAAATGTTTCTCAATTGGAATTGTTTAATGTTGAAACGAACTACCACAAGAAATTGTTTCAGCAAAGACACTAGCTAGGCAAGCGCCCTACAGACAGAATCTCAACGATTGTACATTGTACTTTTCTTTGGGCAGTGAGCTACTGCTAGAATGAAACAATCTACTACAACTTAGAATATCAAACAAAGATACAACTTACCGCGAATTCTATTCGGTACATTAGTCCCAGTTGGAGTAGGAGTAGGAGAAGTACTAGTAGTTGTTCTTGATGTTGTAGTAGCAGTAGTTGATGTTGTTGTAGTTGTAGTTGAAGGTGTAGATCTGGTTCTAGTTGAAGGTGTTGTAGATCTGGTTGTAGTTGAAGGTGTTGTAGATCTGGTTGTAGTTGATGGTGTTGTAGAGGTGGTGCTTGTTGATGGTGTTGGTGGGATAGTTTTATCAGTTACTGTGGCAGTTGTGGTTGACGGACTTGCAGTTTTTATGGTAGTTGTGGTAGTAGTAGGAGGTGTTACACCTGGGGTGGAAGGAATTGGTGGTGTTTGATATGGATCTGGGCTAGGGTAATATGGAGGTACAGGAGTACTTGGAATCGGTATAGGATAACCGGGAGATGGTGTAGTAGGAACTGGAGGTCTAGGTCCCGGCGGAAATCCCTTATTTGGTTGAGGCGGAGGAGCGGGTCCACCAAATCCATTTTTAACTGGCTCTTGAGGTGTACCAGTACCCTTGTTCGGTGGTGAAGGAGGACCATCCGGCAAAAACGGATACTCTCCGGTTCTGGCCTGTGCTTCTCGTCGACTTTGAGCCGGTTTCATGTTTTGGGGTAAGTCTTGACATAGAGTCAAAGCCTGCAAAAACAGTGTGTTGTTCCCGATCTGTCAAATCGGTTTTTTGGAGGGGGATTGTGGAGGATAACGTGCAATGACAGCAACCCTGTGACACGTCATGTTTAGACAAAATTGATGTCGACCCGTGCATGGACATGGGCGAAAGTCTTTGGAGACAGGCGCTCAGCCGAACGAAAACGAGAGCATTGGGTCAACGGGTGCACAAGGCTGTTACACCGTTGAGCAAACATATCACACAGCTCTCTGCACATGCACTCACTTACACAATCGCTCATTTCATGCTTCCACGCCTATGAATAGGCTACCACAGCTATCATAGCTATTATCACACCGCCACTGAACCCTACAACTAAGCCTGTCCTAGCTGGAGTATGAACCCAGGCAGACTGAGTGTGTGGGTAGCCGGGCCCAGATGGAAACGAAAAACTAACCATAAGCCAGTAAAGAAGCAACCACGAAAAGTAAGTAGCCATGTTGAATAACAGTCCAGCAGTGAGAGACGGCAGTTGTAAGAAAGTGCAAGGTTGTAGTAACCTTGCGAGCTAATCCCAAAAACGATGGTCTCGGCTGGCTGGCAGCGGCTTAGAGGAAAGGAGCAGCAGAAGAAAAGTAAGGAGAGCCGGCGTTTGGATTGGATAACTGCGCAACTACCAAACGGCCGTGGTGGCAACGACGATGCCGGCGAATCGGTTCTGGGCCACTCGCCATTCTTGTGGCCCATTTTAAAAGACATTTGACATTGCGCTCACAGCCTTGTTACGCAGATCTCTTGTCGCCCGCTATTTTTTTCTCTCCTCCGTCGCCGCCAGCCACACACCACAAGAGAACACAACAGAACAGAGCCGTTTGCAGCCAATAACCTGCTAAATCAATCAGCGCGAGGTGGACGCGTTTCGCGCGCCAATTTCGAGTTCGTCGGCCACACCTTACGAAAAGTGGCAGTTTACCTGTCAGTAAGAAGGTGTTGTTTTACGACCGAGACCTGTTCACGGCCAACTTATCCTTCTCCTTCTTGACCCGCTCCAGTAATGGAATGGACTTTTTCTTCTTCTCTTTGCATTAATGCCTCAACCTACTTCTCTAGGCTAGTGTTGGTTTGGCTGATGAGCGCTAAGTTTAGGAAGATGAATAGAAATCATAAAACTATAACTTATAGTTGTTCACAACACCAACCATACCCCTCCTAAGATGACTGTGACCCCCTAAATCGGTGTGCCTATGTACATACCTTTAAATAATTGGGATTTGTTGACCCTCAGACTGCATTTTTTCAGCACGTTTTGACGAACACCATTCTAACTGCATATTTCTTATTGAGTGTTTTAGTTTTTTGCAGTTATGTTCTTTATCATGTTTAGTCAGTACGCAGTCTGCCTTGTAGGGGTGGCGGATAGGAAATTCTGACCCCCTCTATAAAACGGATGGAAGGAATTTAAAGCGGAACAGCAGAAACATATCTCCAAAGTACGTACTAATTTGATTGTTTATACCGAAAACTATCCCGTACCATACATGTAGCAGGGAACTCTCGGTGTTTTCGAGCTAAACAGCGATTTTTAGCCATATTTGAGCGCATAGATTAGCTTCTCTTAAACGATTTCTAGCCCAAACCTACGATTTTAGCAATTTTTGACTCCCGACCCGGAACTACGAACCAGTTCAGTGCTGAACAAACGAGCTAGAGAAGTTATACGTCAATTCGAATAAGAATCGCACAAGATAATAGTAGGCAATTAGCGCCGGTGTGGCTAAATAATGGCGGGCGCTGAGAGCTGTAATTTGCGGTGCTGCCAGTTCTACTGGTAGCTAGCTAATTTGGTAAAGTGCTTCTGGTTCATTGTTGTGTAGTGGTGTGGCCGGAGCATTAAAATATTCATGTTTGTCGGCCATCGCTTGATGCTTGCTTTGGTCGGTCGGGACCCTGCAACTGCGTAGCATCGTGTCGCTAGGACCCAAAGAGCTGCTGGCTTTTAGACTCGCTCGCTTGTGTCTTTTTATGGAGCATGTCGTCGGCTAATAAGATTGTAAGCTTCGTGTTTTTTGTCTTATACAAGCGTCTGCTAAATCTAAAAACTACTGCAAACGATATTTGTACGAAAGAAAGTAAACACCAAACTTTTTTCTCGGTGGGCAGCCTTTGGTCCAGTCTAGGCAAATGTTGATATGTACAATTTCTGACAGCTAATTAGATTAACGCCCCTTCACAAGCTATTAATTAGGCTTTATTTTGTCCAGCTGTGGAGGTTTGAGGTGGTTGCTCGAACATGCCTTCTAAAAATAAGTTTAGCCTTAATAAGGTAAGTTAATTTCTTCTGAGTGTATACTACTTTAAACAGAAGCATCTTTTTATTTTTGGAGAAAGAAGTGTACCACCCTGGTTGTTTAGACTATTGTAGAATTTATATTTTCTTGGTACTACCTACAGTACGCTGCGGACAACCATTACAATTTTCAAAATTCAGTGAATGGGAAATTTTTGAAGAGCTTCCTCAACTACGGGAATAAAATTTTTCTAGCGATTTAAAGTGATTTTTAGAATAGAATAAACAAGCTTAATAAGTTTTTGTCATATCTCTTCTTACCTCGACCGCAAAGGGGTGTTGGCACAGAATAGAATAATTATTTTCCTATTTTTTGCTGTCAAAAATTTCACAAAATCAAAGGGCCAACTCTGCAGTTTTTGCTAAAATAATCAAAACACCACCCCCTTTGACAAATAGCTCCCAAATACAAGGATAACGGAAATCGTGTTTTGTGCAGTCGGTAATTGCGTCATAAGTGATTCTAGTCTAGAGGCTATGTAGTTTTTACGGCAGACTAGGGCATATAGAGCTGCTGTAGGCTTGGTTAGCTTAGTTTTGGTCTCCGGGTGATCCGACTAAACAATCGATGGTTGCCTAGTAAGACAAAGCGGCCCTACTCAGCCCCACCGGAAGCCGCCTCTACGTAATTTACATAAAGTCTATCGGACACCAAAATCGATTCATGTCATGCGCGTCACCGTGAGTTTGGATTGGAATTTCAAATATGCAATCGGTCCAACAAACGACGCATTGAATACGGTTGCACCCCCAAGAACTTTTTTATTTCATAATTTTCAAATCAACTAGATAATCCTCTCTTTGCAGCTGAAATATAATTCAGAAGTATTTATTTCTGCGAGAGATGATGATCTTATCCATCTGGGCCAAAATTTCAATTTTGGGGTCTGAATCCTGCAAAGGGCCAAGACTCGATTGTTTCAGAGACTGACTCTTAAAAGCTATATACAATTGTACAAGCATAAAATGACAAAAAGCTTTAAAAAGCACCGATTATTCTTGACTATCACAGTCAGGCACTTAACGCCGTTTATAGTACCGAACCGACACCATATAAGGTGCCGGTACCATATATGGTACCGGTGCCGAGGGTAGTGGTACCATATATATGGTACCCTCACGTTCGGGAACTGTGGTGGTACCATATATGGTACCCGTACCTATGGCCTGGATACCATATATGGTACCACCACTCCACTTATTCGAAGAGGTACCATATTTAGTGCCGGTACCATATATGGTACCACCACGCTCGGGGACTGTGGTGGTACCATATATGGTGCCGGCACCTTATATGGTGTCGGTACCATAAACGGCGTTAAGTGCCTGACTGTATCAACAGTGGAAAGGCCAAATTCGGTGACCAAAGGCGGATTTTATGCTAAAAAGATAAATGACTTCTGAGCCAGTTTATTAGTACTGGAGCTGCTTACTACTACATAGTGCTTGTATTTTCGGGTCAGGGCTCCCTAATCTGTTTCGGGGCAGGGGTTTCCATCTGGATGTGGCCCCTAGTACTAGTACATATAGACCACCTTCTCTCAAATTCCTTTACGTCACTACTACTGACCTGTTCTAGGTGAACTTTGACGACCCAAACGAAAAGGATGAAGACGAGGACAGCAGCATCCAGCATCTGAAGCGGTTTGCCAAGGTTCTCTTCTCCCACTTCGGCCTAGGCGTGTTGGTCTGCGCCTATGTGGTGGGTGGGGCGTTTCTGTTCATCTACATAGAGGCCGACAAGGAAAAGGACAAGAAATTAGCCGGACTGAACCGGTCGGTTGAGATCGAGCACGAACGCGAACACCTGGCGCAGAGTCTGTGGGCGTTCAAATGGGCCAACAACTTCAACTTCAGCATCGAGCAGATGCTGCAGGAGTACCATGACAACGTCACTGATGCGATCGCCAACTTCGACTATGAGGGATCGGTGAAGAACGAATCTACCTTCAAATATGGCTGGAGTTTCCCCAGTGCCTTGCTTTTTACTGTCAGCATTGTTACCACAATAGGTAGGCACAAAACAACTACAGGCTGTCTGAATAAATGGAAGCATTTCTTTCTTTTTCCTATCAAACCTTTTCTTAATTGGCTGAAAATTGAAACACTGATGCAAAAATAGGACAGATTTTATGTGCAGAGAAATTTAAGATCTGACATTTGCTAATTTCATGCCTGCAGAAGCTGAGCGTTAAAACAAAGGGAAACTTTTGGTTTTGTGGTCGTGTATGTATTCGCTAAATGACCTGAAATTAGCTAAACTGGGGGATATATTTTTGGTGCCATTGAGGAGACTGACGGAGTCTTGAGAAAGTAAGGATTCTCCTGAAGATCTGATGCTTTTCTAATCTGCACAAGCACAACAATAAAAAAAGAAACCGGTTTGGGTCAAGAAGCCTGCTGAGCACCTAACTTTAACACAATGTCTCCCCTATTTTATCACGCTGTTCCAAATGTCAGCCAATTTGGCCAAGTTTGGTGGTAATCACAACAAAAAGAAATGTTTCCATTTTTTGAGACACCCCAATACTTTCGGTATTATTCTTAGGTAGGATTACTTCTTGTTTTGACTGACCCCCACCCGACTAAGGGACCGTCGTTTAATTCACCGCGCGGCTCGCCATTAGAGTCTCACCCTTACAAATAGAGATCCGCGCTTAAGCCTCACCCAGGTCACTCGCGCTTTACAACTGACCCTCACCCTTTGGCCTCCCCTCTTCGCTCACCCTTTAACTAAACTAAATGAGGCTCGCGCCTCGCCTCGGCCACCCCAGCTCTCGAGCCCTTTGGAATTATGAATGGCGGCAGCAGCAAATGGCTACTACACAACACCTTCATGTTGCGACAAAACAAAGCGCCAGATGCTCCATCTGGCCGACACACTCAGTACGCACTTGCAAACATTCGTCAGACCTTCTTATTGCCTTTTTCGGAAGCCGATCTTATTGCTGTTGCAATTTGGGGAATTTTTACCTTTCTTTCCCTTTATCATTTTGCCGTAGACTTAACGAATCAACGAGGGCGGCTATATTCGCAAAGGCAGATCAGAATATCGTGCTCCGAAATCAGGTTGCACTGCAATAAAGCGCATGCGCAATTACCGGAGGGGTCGCGAATTTCCTGAACCCTCTGGTAATTATAGTGCAGCGCAACGACACTCGGCCGCTGAGTGGCACATTCTCGGTACTCTTTTATGCATACTTAGTGCAGTAGAGTAATGGTATGCCTTATTTAGAGGGTCAGGTCGCATCGTAAGAAGCCAAACAAGTGAGCCTAGCGACTCTACCACAATGTGTTAGGTATCGCTTGTTTTGCCCCATCTATTGTGCGATCAGGGCTCTCTAGTCAATAGGCAGCATAACTTTAGATAATCTGTTTATACATGCGTCAAGAGAGGGGGACTCTCAGGCAACAGCTGGCCTTCTAATATACTCAGATTGCCAAAGGGTGAGGCTAGAAGGGTGAGCTGGCCGCGCGCTTTAAACTAAACCGAAAGCGCGGCTCACCCTTTCATTTTCAGCCCCTGCTCGCGCCTTCTAAGGGTGAGGCGGCTTAGCGCGTCTCGCATTTGCAATTAAACGACGGTTCCTAAACCTACTAGTGTAGGTCCCGCATTGCATACATGTAACAGCTCCGGGCCGACCTGGGGGGAGGGGGGTAGGGGGGGGTTTCCTCAGGTGGGGGGTCGAGGGGGGGTTTCGCCCAGGTGGGGGGTCCCAAATTTCAAAAAGCTCCGAAACGCCTAGAAATGCGTTTTTAGCACGTTTTTTTCAGTAAGGACGCTAAAAATCGCTATTTTAAGCTGCCAAATAGCGTTTTAAAGCTAAAAACAAGCAAAAAATGACAAAAAGAGCTTCCAAAAACACCGATTTTTCTTAAATATCAGCAGTGGAAACGCGAAATTCGGTTTCCAAAGGCTTTTCAAGTGAATTTTAGGCTAAAAATTAGTGATTTCTGACCCAGTTTGCTAATGCTGGAGCCACTACTAGTACTTGTATTTTTTGGTCGGGGGGAGGGGTCCCTTAACCTGTCTCGGGGGGGGGGGGTGAGGGGGGGTTTGGCCTTTCCAGCAGGGGGTAACCCCCCAAACCCCCCCTAGTACATGTATGCCGCATTGGAATTTGTTCACAGTACAGCAGAAGCTGTGAAAAAGAAACTTTTTGACAGTGAACTATATGTATCACACTGCATACAAAATTTAAATCGAAATCTGTTTTGGCATTAGGAAACAGGAACTGTGTCAGTCCCCCTTGTATAATATACGTAGTTGCGGACAAAAGCCTCTTAGGCACCAAAAACGTCGACGTTTACGATCCCAACCCCGTCCGCTGCAACGTTTTCCTACGTTCAACCATGCACCCCAACCCCACCCCTCTCTGAACGTGGTAGTTTATGGACATTGCGTACTGCTACATACCGTAGGTATGTAGGTGCATTGTGTATACAGGTTACGGTCATGTGACACCAGTGACAGAGATTGGCCAAATAATGGTGATTCTGTATGCACTGGTGGGCGTGCCTTTGATGCTCATGTTCCTAGCCAACATTGGTGACGTTATGGCTACCTTCTTTAGGAACGCTTACGGTAACTATACACTCTACAGTTTTACGTAGATCCTAGAACAGTAAATAGACTGTGTCTCACCATACGTACAGTACATCTAACAGGTGATCCCCGAAGTGGAAGGAGGTTGCGGTTTGATCCATATTCGGAGGGGGTAGATTGAGGGTACATCCATGTAACAGGTCCGGGCTGACCTGTGGGGATTAGGTCCAGGGGGGCTTCGCCCAAAAAGGGCTTCAAGTATTTAAAAAAGCTCGTGAACTTCTGGAAATGCGTTTTTAGCACGTTTTATTCAGTAAGGAGGAGGCTAAAAATAGCTTTTAAGCCATCTACATAAAAGATGCCACAAAACAGCTCCTAAACTTAGAATTTTGCTTTCAGAAAATTAGAAAGTCGTAAAGCAGTTGTAATACTTCGTGAAAATGCAGACGCATGTTCCATTTATGAGAGAAATTTGTATGGAAAATGTTTTGCTAGACCCAGAAAACGTGTTCATTGTTCCATTTATCGAAGGTTCCATTTACGAGGTTTGACTGTACTTTTCTACAGAGCAAAACCTATATTAACGGAACAACTAGCTAAATAGAACAATGAACACGTTTTCTGGGTCTCGCAAAGCATTTTCCCTACAAATTTCTCTCATAAATAGAACATGCATCTGCATTTTCACGAAGTACAGGGTGTCTCAAAAAAAATGATCACATTTCTTTTTACTGCCATTTCCGTAAATTTTGACCAAATAGGCTGAAATTTGGACCATAGGTGCCAAAACTCGTGCAATTTTATGTGTTAAAGTTTGGTGCACTAGGCTTGACTCATTGCCGAGAAATTTCAAAGAAAGTGAAATTTGGTAATTTCAATAGTGAAAGGCGGTCACCGAAAAATGGAAACATTTCCTTTTCCTATATCTTTTCTAATTCTTGACGGAATTGGATGAAATTTGGAGTGTAAACGCAGAAGTTCAGGGTAATTCGTGTGTAAAAAGTTGACGCATGAACTCCAACGCTATCGTTAGAGTTTAGGCGATAATGTAATGTAACGTTTTTTCGGTGACCGGCTTTTGGTATTGAAATTACCAAATTTCACTTTTTTTGAAATTTTTCGAGAATTGGTCAAGCCTAGTGCACCAAATTTTAACACATAAAATTGCCCGGGTTTGGGCACCTATGGTCCACATTTCAGCCTATTTGGTCAAAATTTGCGGAAATGGCAGTGAAAAGAAATGTGATCATTTTTTCGGTGACCGGCTTTCACTATTGATTTAACAAATTTCACTTTTTTTGAAATTTCTCGGGAATGAGTCAAGCCTAGTGCACCAAACTTTAACACATAAAATTGCACGAGTTTTGGCACCTACTGTATGGTCCAAATTTCAGCCTATTTGGTCAAAATTTGCGGAAATGGCAGTAAAAAGAAATGTGATCATTTTTTTTGAGACACCCTGTATTACAATTACTTTGCGACTTTCGAAGATTAGGAGCTGTCTTGTTGCATCTTTTATTTTTATGTAGATGGTTGCCTATGGGTCTTATAAACACTATCCCACACTTGCTCCTCCTAGCTTGACAGTGTGCGTTACCTGAATTCAAATGTAGCACTCAGAAATTCTATTCTTGTGTCTTTCAGTAGCTGTATTTGTACAGGACATAGTCGAGTTGCTTTTTTCCCTTTTCTGAGCTGAACCTCGATAAATGGAATAACTCGCCATAGAACATAAATGATCGAACAGTCCGATGTTCCATTTATGAGGTTTGACCATACTACAAACTTTCAAAAACCGTAAAAATGGACTTTGAGGGCTAGCAACTGCTGTTTTGCTGGCGATTTTAGCGATTTTTACTTATAGTTGTAAAAAACCTGCCCAAAAATTGGTTCTCATAAATCGGAATAGGAATGTGAAGCAAGCCACCCACTCTTTTACAAGTAAGAGTAGTGCTTGAAAAAGAAGGAGGAAGACAAAATCGCAGAACAGAAAATTCTGTTCGGCTCTCATACTGTCTCTCAGATCGAAGACCAACAAAAAGATTAGTTAGGGTTACTGTTGTTTGTGTATACACATACACATTTACCATACACAAAAATACACATTGTTTTTTCAACGTGTATACACATACACATACACATACACATTCAAAATTCTGATACACATTACCATACACAAACGGGCCTCAAATTGTGTATTTTTGTGTATGTGTATTTGATCAGCAAAATTCAATAAAACTTCGAACAGAATCGTAAAATTTCGATGTTGTTGCTGCAGCAATAAACAGTAGATATTCTTATAAAGGCTTAAAATTGTCAAAGTAACTTAGTTTTAAGGGTATCCAAGGCTTCAAGCAGCAGACATTAAGAGATTTGATTTTCCTAGCATTTCTGGCTCAAAATCTGCCGAAAAATTTGCATTTTAAGTACAATACACATACACAAATATACACAAAAATACACATTGTTTTGTTGAATGTGTATACACAAATTACCATACACAATTGACAGTAAATGTGTATACACTTACACATACACATACACATTAGGAAAATCCAATACCAAACAACAGTAGTTAGAGTAGACGCAAGATCTGACCTTCTTCTCTCTGTCAGGCAAGGGCTGCTGCTACTGCTGCAACAACCGTCGTCAGAAGGAGTACGAGAAGGGTCGCGAAGAGGCGCTTCGAGGCAGGCGAAGTTCGGTGGGTGACGTACCGCACAAGCCACGCGATGCCTGGAGTGCCGGAGGCGCGAAACGCAGAGCTCGCAGCGTCTCGCCTGTAGGCTTCTGGCTGGACGATGAAGGCAGTAGAAAAAAGCTATAAACTTTTAGGACCCCGAAAAGCCACAGCCGGAGCTGATCAGCGAGGCTGAGCTCGATGCCATCGCCAACCCAGACACAGACACCATCAACGTTCCCATCTCGCTTACCTTGGTGGTGATTGCTACCTACGTTTTCATTGGAGCCGTTCTCTTCGCCGCCTGGAACGACTGGAGTTGGATCACTGGGGCATATTTCAGGTATATGCATACAATGGCAGCCCTCTCCTTGAGTAAACCTAAGCCTAAGCATGATCGATAAAATGAAAGCAGTACCAGGATTTTATTGCCACACTGAGGACCAACTGTACAATGTCTGTAGTGGCAACGTGCTATGCAAATTTTCTTTCAGTTTCGTCACACTCAGCACTATCGGTAAGTTCTTTCTCTGTTGTAATCTCGTATGGTTCGGTGTGTATGCGCGGTTACCACATTTTCCGAAGTTTAGGCTTAGGAAATTGCGAGAACCGCGCAGATACCGGTTCGTATTATTTGCGAACTATACATACTGGCAAATTAACCAAGCATCGTAGGGTTCGGTGACCTCGTCCCTGGCTGGGGCCAAGTAGACACGACGGAAGGAAAGATAAAGTTGGCCGTCAGCTCGTTCTATATCGTGATGGGATTGGCGGTTCTTTCTATGGCATTCAACCTTATGATGGAGGAGATGATCGAAAAGTTCAAATGGCTCGGCCGAAAACTCGGAATCATCGAGGACGACGACCTTCCCACCGACGACAAACTTCCCCTGGTGGACGCCGACGGAAACTACAAAGACACGCAAATCTGATCTATTTATTCTTCTGCTTCTTTGTGTATGTCTTCTTTTCTTGCGCAAAAGCATTTTCCGTTCTTCTTTGCAATAAAGCTCGGGTAAAAGTTAACAATCTACCGGTTTGTCCGAAAATAAGCCCTGGGCTGTTTTCCAAATATAAAAGTACTCTAAAGATTTAGTCATCAGTGTAAGGTTAACTTTTGCCAAAGCTCGATTTGTTTTTATACATTTAGTAGGAATTTGCAAGCAATACGCTATGTTTTCGGGTATGTTTTTATCTCGGCTGGACCTTGCTGTTGGTTGGTCAATAGTAGTCTAGTTAATTAGAATGCGAACGTTACCAGAAAAACCTAATAGTTGATCAGATGGAGCAAAAACTGTGTTTCAGTTGACAGGTATATTCTGTATGGTATAGAAATAGCAAGAAGATAGCGTTTTAACCATCAAATTCTGCTAACTTTTAGTTGATTGGAACAAAATGGTTTCCTAAAAGCAATCACGGATCGAAGTTGTTAGGGTCCAATCAGTATTGAGGTATTAAAAAATCCCAATACCTGGCAAACACTCAATAGCAATCAGTTCGCACTCTAATTCGAATTATTATTCTATTTTCGTCTCGTTTCTGCGATTCTAAAGTAATCAGTCGTGCGATCAATCAGAGCTAGAGTAAACAATGTGTTTACGTCTAGAAACTCAATCAGCGCACCACAGCTAAAAACTGATTTATTTCGACTAATTTGGTCAAAATTTTTCTGTTATATTCCTGCAAGTTTCATTTAATTCTGCATTGTTCTATGTTGCTTACTTGTATTTGTAGCGCTATTCTACAGTAATGTAAAGGCAAATAATACAGAAGTGAATAAATAAATGCATTTTAGTTCTCTTTCACTTGTCTTGTGAAAAGCGCGGTAACATTTTGTAATTGCGGCAGTCATAAAAGTGAACTACCCGACCGGAACTCATTAACATTTATAGCTAATTTTGTGGAACCTTTTATTAACATGAGCTATTACTTCTTTTTTACAAGCTGCAGTGTCGTGGTAAAATAGGAGACGCCCTTCTGTTGCTAGGCCAAAAACGTATTGAACAACTGGTTCACTCTGTATCTTTTCATTAGAAATTGCAAAAAATAGGTTGAAGGTTTTTGAGGTTCAGCCATATTGGGTATTGTAGTACAAAAAGGCCAATTCTCAGTCAGTTCGCACAGGTGTTGGTACTGTTGCTTGGGTATTGCAATTTCTGGATTCGGTACGGTATCGGTAGGTACATACTTTAAAGATACAGATACCCAGGCACGGTATATCGAATCAACAGTATATGTAGGTGTCGGCCAACTGAAAAAAAACAAAAAGAACGAAACAAAAACCTGACGACTGCCCCTATGTCTGTCTGCCAAGAACAATACGAGGTACTAACTACTTAAAAACTTTTGAATTTAGCTTTTCGATTTCGTTATTCTAGCAGAGCAAAGAAAATCGTCTAATAACCTACTCGAAGAAACTGCTCAAGTATCTGTTCTCGCACGTGGGACTCGGATGTCTGGTAGTAATTTACATATCGCTGGGCTCGCTCTTGTTCTCCAAACTGGAGTCGGGCCTGGAGAAACGAAGGTTTGAGCGAAATCTCTACAGAGCGCGAGCAATGGTCGAAAGGAAACGCGACAGATTCCTAGAGTTTCTACTCAATTTCAAAGGTTCCAATACCAGTCTGCAACAGGCTATGGACCGACTACAACAGTACGACAACGTGGTGGCTCGAGCGATTAGAAAATTTGAATACAAGGGACGAGTGAGGAGAGTGGAGTTCAGGTCAAAGTGGAATTTTCCAAGCGCCTTGCTTTTTGCTATTAGCGTGGTCACAACCATAGGTTGGTTTTCTAACAGTTTTATATTAAGAAATCCTATTATTTTGCAGAAAAGCGAACACAAAATAAAGCATGCGAATATACAGGGCGTCCCAAAACTGCTATCTAGAGTGCGAAGTGGTAGTAGTATTGGGTATTGGATTTTTTATGCCCCAATACCCTATACTAATTAGGACCAATAAAAATCGAAAAAATCGCTGTTGAACTGAAAAACTGACCTGCAAAAATCGATAAGATTGACCGATGATTAGTTATAGAAAGCCGTTTTTGCGTTAAAGGTTAAGAATGTCTTAAACTGTCCTCTTTTCTAAGTAATACACTAGTAATTAGTGCAATTTCTCTGTTCTTACCGAAGATAAACGTTTATGATTCAATTGAAATTTGTCATTTTAGTGATACAGAATGTACTATATATTAGTACTGTACCCACGGGGTGCGGGTCTGGTACACCCGTTTCCGGTGGAATAAGAACGCCGCAGTCCGCCGAAAATAAGAAACACTGTAATACAGTAGATCATGTACGGACTAAACTGTTAATTTCTGCTTATTTTACCCTCCAGAACGGCTTCTATTCTAAATGCTTTCTTAAAGGCTAATTTTTCGAAATTTCTCGCCCTAGTTGGACAATGGCCCAACCAGGCCTCTTCGAAATTTTAATCCCTGTGAAAGAAATCCTGTGTACACCACTGGAATGTACCTGTTCACTGAAATGCATTGTTTTGCTCAAATTAAGGTAGTGTAATTACCGGGTTTTTCCGTATAAACGCCCACCCAAATAGTGGCCCCCTGGGCGTTTATTTAGAAAGCCTTCCCAAATAGACGCCCATGGGCGTTTATTAAGATAAAACATTTTGTCCAGGAAAAGATAAAAAATATGATGAAAAATGGGTTAAAACGTCAAAAATTTGGGGCTAGAAGCATGAATTTGAGTATAGAAAGACGATATTATCAGTTGTTGTTGAAGAATGAGTGCAAAAAATCAACTCACAGACAGACCGCGCTCAGCCAGAAAGCAGTTGCCAATTCCTAGTAAACGCACATGTAGAGTACTTTCCAAATAGCCGCCCCTGGGGGCGTTTATTCAGATTAGAACTGAATATGTGAAAAGTGGCAAAACTACGTAAATAAACGCCCATGGGCGTTTTTACGGAAAAACCCGGTAGCAAATTTTACAAATTCTTGAATTTCTCTGGATTTAGTCTAGGATATCTTTGAAATTGAGTTAGTTAGGACCATGTTTAAGCTTTGCAGGAGATTTACTCACTCTTAGTGCCACAAAAACATCACAATTTTTCAATTGTGTTGCATACTTCATCGATTTTTGCCGATCAAATACACACACACACACAAAAGTACAGATTTTGAGTACTGTTTGTGTATGGTAATGTGTATTGGAATTTTCAATGTGTATGTGTATACACATTAAAAAACAATGCGTATTTTGTGTATGGTATGTGTATACACAAACAACAGCAGCATATAGTCAGACAACTGAATTCGAGGGTTAAATTGTTGATAATAATCTCCTGCCGATTTGTAAATCTTTGCTTAACAGAATATAATTTTGTTCAAAATGACTTGGACTCGAACTTGAGACTTGGGTCATTTAAAAAAATGGACAGACTTGGACTTGAAATTTGATAAATGGACTGACCTGACTTAAGACTTGATTTTAAAACCCAAGACTTACCAACAACCTGCATACCAAATAAGTTACAGTACGTAGAGCACAGTATGTGTCTGTAAAGAGTTGCCTGATGTAGTAACAAGATACTGTAGTGTAGGTTACGGTCACGTGACCCCGAAGTCGGACGTTGGCAGAGTAGCAGTAATATTCTACGCCTTGGTTGGCATTCCACTGATGCTTATGTTCTTGGCAAACGTCGGCGACTTAATGGCTATGGTTTTTAGAAACGCCTATGGTACCGATTTAGATTTGCTCTGTAAACTTTTATTAAGCCTTTCATTCTCTAGGAAATGGCTGTTGTCTCTGTTGCAAGCTGCGTAGGCGTCGGCAACTGGCAAAATTTTGTATTGAAACAGAAATCGATCTGCAAAGAACACGACCGTATTCGGTCGGCCAATTGCGACACCGACCGCGCGAAGCTTGGAGCGAAGAAATCGATTGTGACAGAACTCCTTCGCGGCTTACTAATGTAGGTAAAGGTTGACTGTCACCAGAATATGGCATTTTGTACTCAAACCACACGCAATAATAATTTCTGCAACCGTAGAAAGCACGCGCTACCGCGCTTATCTATTTTTCTGGAAGCAACGTTTCCTGATGGAAGAAATTTTCAGTGTTTCCAGATGCTAAATAGTTACATGCGATTATGAAATCATCACAACTGATGACACCTTATCAAATTGAAAACATGTACAGTATGTACTGTAGCGTTTTCAGGTGACTGTACAAGACGAAGAGCTAGATACGAACACGATCAAGGTTCCGATTTCTCTAACATTGGTAGTGATCGCTTGCTATATTTTTGTTGGTGCCGTGGCCTTTTCTACCTGGAACAATTGGACATGGACTTCCAGCGCTTATTTTAGGTTTCTGAGGTACTAATAATGACTCGTAATTTACACATTGTGTCGTTTTAGCTTCGTTACTTTGACCACAATCGGTGAGTTTCTAAAGCAGTATTACAAATTATTTTTTCTATCCAACTACGCGGTTTCTCAACAAAATCCTGGTCATGCATGAAGAACACACCTCAACACATGGCTGGATTACAGTGATTTCGAAAGGCTAAAACTCAGTGGTTCCTGTTTGCGGTCTTTTTACCCCATGACATGGGTGATGAGGCCAGTGGCGTACCAAGGATGGTGAAAATTCTGAAGTTGCCCAGTTTTGCCGCTGCCCAACCAGGGCGAGAAGATTTCGCAAAATTAGCCTTCAAAATTGCATTTAAAAGATATTCGGACAGTAACATTGACAAAAATTAACAGCTTTAGTAGTTTTAAGAGCCCTGAAAGCCCAACCAGGGCGAGAAATTTTCGAGACATTAGCCTTCAAGAACGCATTTTGGACATAAAATTGACAGGTGTACCGGAGAGTGCTGCATAGGGTACCCCTCCAGATAGCGTACCCGGGGTACACTAACTGGCACTTAGTGCCGGATTGTGTACCCGGGGTACACTATTTGGAGACAGGTTTTATGTCATGGGTGTCAAAAATTTTCAACATTACGGTAGCTTTAGAGCAGGTCTACGTATGTTTTTGCTAATTTTCAATCGTTTTTACTGACACAAAACTCACAAGAATGAAAACTTTGACCAACCACTCTCATTTACATGACAGAAACAGTAATCTGGATTACAAAATTGCATTTCTACTCAGAAATCGTGGAAACAAGCAATTTAACGTGATTTCGGTAAGTGCCAGTTAGTGTACCGGGTACACTAACTGGATCTGATTTTTGTTGTGGAAAATGCTAAGTGCTGGTTAGTGTACCCGGGTACCCAATGCAGCACTCTCCGGTATGTCATTTATTTTTCTTATTTTTGCCAAATTTCCCTTCCTACCTCACCTCGACCGCAAATGGTGTACCGACCCTACACCCCTGGATACGCTACTGTCCTGGAAGAGGCTGAACTCATTTTTTGCTTCCATTTCCATGAGTTGTTGACTAAATTGGCCGAAATTTGAAAGGTATAGGTGTTAAAATAGGAAAAATTGTATGTGTTAAAGTTTGGTGCACCAGGTTTTGCCCCAATCTTGAGAAATGCAAAAATGTGAGATTATCCTGAAGATCTGTTTTTTGTTCTGCTTATTAAAAACACAACAGTTGTTGTTGTTGTTGTAATCTTTTTGTTCTTTCGGACTAGGAATTCTTCTTGCTAAGGAATTGTCTATTTTTCAAGACTGTATCAATCTCACTCAACCAACGAAATTTCAACATATAAAAAATCCCGGAGTTTTGTAGAGTTTGTCCAAATTTCAGGTTGTTTGGCGAACACTTGTGGAAATGACGACAAAAAGAAGAACGTCCAGTTTTGACGGAATTCCTATATGCATTGAAATTACCAAATTTCACATTATTCTTGAATTTCTTAGACTTCGGTCAAACCTGATTGTTGTACCAAACTTCAACTAACATTTTTATACAAAATCTCCCCATGTTGGCAGCTATTGCATAAATGTCAAATTCCCGCCAATTTGGCCAAAATCTGCGGAAATGGTGGCAAAATGAAATGTATCATTTTTCGAGACATCCAAAAGCGTCGCTTGTTCGTTGCTTCGTGGAGCCGAAAGATCATTACGCGGTGCCGCGCTAACTTATAATTTAAAACGGGAACATAGGTTTCGGAGATATGATTCCGGATTGGAGCAAAGACCACAACGACGACCAAATCGACAGCACCTTGTTGAAAGTAAAGTTGGCTTTCGGATGTGTCTACACGTTGATGGGCTTGGCAGTGCTCTCAATGTCCTTCAACCTTATGATGGAGGAAATAATCGAAAAGTTCAAGTGGATAGGCAGAAAAATGGGAATCATCAATGATCAGCTAGACCTCTATAACTAAATACGTGACTGATTATTTTTACAAGAAGTTCACTGGTAAAAAGGCGTCGAACGAGAATTTCTTACAGTACATTTATTTAATAATGCTTTGCTGTACAAGAGAAAAATTTGATGCTTGTGTCAACATCAGGACAGGACATCAAACACCTCTCTAACAGTTCATGCCGTACATGGTATTTACGATTCGATTATTCAGAATTTCAGACACGAAAATTGCTAACAATTTCCTTACACGCCTTTTTGGCTGCTTTAAGCCGTAATTAGCGCAGATTACGATTTTTAGCCGAAAATTGTAATTTTTTGCATTTTTTAAAAATATAACCGTTTTTAGTACCCTCTGAATTTATGCTCAGACCTCTGGCCGGCGCCAGCCCCCTGAAGGCGGATGACCTGTTACTAGTGTTGTTTAATACCGGATTTTTCAAATGCGTATTTTGCGTATGCGTAATGCGTAATCTCAGAAACGTTCAGAAATTTCACTGAACAGCTTTTTTGGCTCTATAGTATGCTCTTTTTAGGTATCCAACTTTATAATCCAGGTTTTTAGAGATTTACTTGTGGCTTAATGATAAAATACTACCATCAAAGAATTGCACTATAGTATATGTAGAGTACATATGTTTTCAACAGGCAAAAAGATATGCGCTTTCCTGCAAAAAAATTAGTCAAATGTTCATTTTTAGAAGAAGTCTAGTAGCAATCAGATTCAATCACAATAAGCATACACTGGAAGCACAAACAGATAGCCTGAGCATACAACACAACTGATGTCACCCTAAACGGTGGAAACCCTAAATTCCTGGGTTTGTCACACGTTTCTTTTCCTCTTAAAATTTAAAGCGTCTTTTTTAAATATTTGCAAGCACAACTTAGCATACATGTAATCCCATAATGTAGCTCACCCGCCGAAGGGGGACGGGGTTGGGGGTCTAGCGCCGGAATGGTCTGAGCCCAAATTCTGGAAGGGGTGGGCACAAAAACGCTCAAAATCGCAAAAAATCGCAATTATTTGCCTAAAAATCGTGAAAAGTCGCCAATTTGGGCTGAAATACACCTAAAAATGCTGTTTTACAGTCGGTTTTGGCAATTTTGGTTTCTGTAATTGCAAAAAAATACTTGCCAGAAAAATCGGAGGGGGGTTGGAAAAATCGTCTCGGGGGTCCGGATCTGGGGGGCTGGCCTAAGTCGGGTGGGGGGCCGGCCCCCAGAACCCCCTGTTACATGTATGTAAGCAACTTAGTTAAAGCTTCAAAATCATCTCAGAAAATTTCTGGTACCCTCACCTCACACTAAAAACATTAAGAATGACCAATTGGTACCACCACCTTTTTGGTAACAACTTGAACACTAAATGTTTTGCAAGAAATTCGAAAAGGCAGCTATTTTTCAGACCCAATACGCATTACGCAAAAATATGCAAACGTTTGGCAGAATGCGTAATAATATTGCGTAATGAAATTCAAATGCGTATGCGTATGCGTATACGCATTCTGAAATGCAATGCGTACTTTGCGTAATGATATGCGTAATGCGTATACGCATGCAACAGTACCTGTTACATCTGTGGATTAACCAGTGTGTTACAAATTTTTAAGGTTGGGACCCCGAATCTTGTCCAAATTAAGGAGGCATAACACAAGGAAAATTTTCATGACCTAGATGTAGTAATAAAAGAATAGTGATTGGCTAACCGCGTAGCTCTTTCAACTCTTTTATTGTACCTTTAGAAATCGCTCGGACCCGCACGTACAGTATGTAATGTAGTATGTACAGGGTAGCTGCCAAATACTAACGTACTCATATAACAAAGAAAACAGCATATACGAATGTCGCGTATTCACTGCTGTATCTGAAGAAAAATTGTTCTGTATAAAACTGTATATAAACAGTCTTTAAACCTTATAAAAGTAGTTCTCAATTAGTCGTTCAAAACCAAACAAACTTTAGAAAAACACTAGGTTTCTTGTTCGCCTAGTTCCGTGCTTGAAACTTGTTTTTCCTCGATGGTTGCTCCTCCAAAATCATAAGGACTAATGGAACTTTTATAAGGTTTGACTGACTGAGAAAACACGGAGACTCTCATTTAGCGCTTTCCAGAATTTTCACACATCTGTCATTTCCTTGTTGTATAGCAACTGCTAGCGGGGTGAAGCCATCCTACAAATAGTGGCATAATCTTTCCAACAATCACAGAAAATCTGAATGAAATCCGAGTTCGAAAGCATGAGAACAAACCAGTAGTGAGTAAAAAAGTAAGATTTTCTTTTCTACCTCCGTAGCTAACGATTGATCAGCTCCGTTTTTTAGCAAGTAAGTCACAAGCGTGTCGAAGTTTTCTTGAGCTGCCATATACAAAGGCGTGAACCCGTGCTAGAAAAATAAGGTCACCTATTCTAGTGATAAATTTTCTCCATGCATGCACACCTGGTTTCGGGCATTAACGTTAGCACCGTGTTCGACCAAAAGTTGTGCGACAGGTTTGTGGCCTGCTAGAGCAGCCATGTGAAGCGCCGTATTGCCTTTCTAAAAAGTTGTCTTTGTCTGAAGACAAAATGTCCGTGCACAAAGACAGAAGAAGCTTGGTAACGCACCACCGTGGCAAGGTCAACTTGAGCATCTCGGTTGAAAAGAACCCGAACAACTTCTACGTGACCCTCCTTGGTGGCCAAATGCAAAGCTGTCAAGCCGTTGGCATTTGCTACGTTCACATCTATGCCTTTGCTTAGGAACTTGGACACTTTTTCGCTATCTCCGGCCCGACTGGCCCTCAGAAAATCACTTGTCCCTCCGTCCTGAAATTATAATTTAAATTTAAGGAGGTGCACGGTAATGCTATAAGATAGCCTAAATTTCGGGACCTAGAAAACCGTTGCACTTATGGGGAGTTTGAGTATATGCACCAGCTCGACGACCGGGGATTGAAAGCGGCTAAGAAAGGTACAGTTTTATAAAATTTTCTTTCACTTCTAACAAGTGGGCAAAAACGATATCGCATCGATTATTTCACTCAAATGATTCGTTCTCAGTCAGTTAGTTCTTTATCGATTTGTCTCAAATTTTCAGGGTTTCGACCTTGGTTATGTGTTTACTACCTAGCATTCCATTACTTTCAGATTTTTTTGCCTGAAAAACCTGTGTCCGTCTTTTGGTGAACATACAGGTACAGCCAGTGTACAATTCTAAAAATGACCCCAGTGATTTTTTACTCAGATTTTTGAATGCACCCAAATCGGTTTTTCATAGAGTAAACGGACCCCGAGTCTATTTCTTCAGAAATGGAAAACATTCAAAGTCCCAGATTTACATTGAATTTTTGCTTCTCTGCCATTTTTTAGGAACTGAAGCGGGTTTTGCAGTTTACTTTTTGAAACCGAACTCTGAATGTATTTTGTGCATTCAGTCCCTTGATATTCCTTGTTTAGATCTGTTACTATATTAGTTAGGTATTGTTTAGTAGCTACTACACTTGTGTGTAATTTTGCGCAAGAATATAACCTAAATGCCAATAAAAACACCAGAGTTTTTACAGTTCTTAGGGTAGGGGTTTTTTGAAAATGGTTGGGGGATAGGGTCTGAAAAACCTGGCAACCCTGCCCCACCCAATAAACTCAATACAATTGAAAAATTCGGCCTTCAAAAACGCGTTTGAAAGGCATTCTGACCACAGAACTTACAGATTCAGTAGTTTGAAAAGGTCTGGTTGGACCGCTGCCCTGAAAAGTTACTGGCAAAACTGACTTTTAGGGGTCCCTAATGAGGGCGTATATCTCAGGATCTAAGCAGAGCACAGTAATGAAAATTTCAGCAATCTTTTAAGAATTTATTTATCTTTCATTTAAAAAAGGATTCACTCAAATCCGTTGAGATTTGCAGTTGCTACAGCGGTGGCAAAACTGACTATTAGGGGTCCCTAACAAAAATTTCAATTTTATCTACCGTATTCAGTTGACTCCTAAGCCTAAGCCTAAGCCTAAGCAAGAAAGTGATTAATTAATATAGGTACGTATAATAGAGGGACCCCCAAAAGTCAGTTGTTAAGGCAAATCTCAACGGATTTGAATGAATCTTTTTTAAATGAAAGATCAATAAATTCTTAAAAGATTGCTGAAATTTTCATTAATGTGCTTTGCTTAGATCCTGAGATATACGCCCTCATTAGGGACCCCTAAAAGTCAGTTAAGCCAAGTTACCTTCTAAAACCCACTGATATGGACTGAATTACACTCACTTTCATTGCTACTTCTACAAACTGCTGAATGCATGCTTTTATGGAGTGACCAAAATCCCCTGCCCAACACTAACCCTGTTTTACAGCAAATGAAGCTACGTAGATAATGTAAAACAATAAGCTCCTACCGACTTGGAATCACTCTGTCCCATACAGAAGTCAACTTATTATTCAGCGCACATAAAACTCTTGCCTACATAGAAAACAGGCGGCTGGCCGTTCGAGCACAACCCAGCGCTCGATTCTAAACGCACTCGGTTAGTCTATCGATTTTTCCGGCCCCACTACAGCACCGCACACTACTTTTCAGTCGGCCACTTATGCAGTGCTGACAAAATACCTTCTGCACGGCAGAGCGTTTATTGGTAACTTCACATAAACACTATAACGAGTGACTACGTTTAGAGAAAAGGTGGAGCTAGGGGCAGGTAGCGGAACTAGATTTCTACACAGACAGTGCCAGTAAAGGCAAGAAGGGGGAAAGAAAGAATAGTTGCTTCCAACAAATCAATCAATATCAGTATTTCTTCACTTTGGCCACCTGACTTTGCACAAACGCCAGCACTACTTGGATGTTCTGAAAAAATACACCATTATTGTACAGCTACAGCAGGCACTTAACTCCGTTTATGGTACCTGAGCTAGTGCCACCATGTGCTACCGCCACCCATGGCCATGGGTACCATGATGCCGGTACCATATGTGGTACCGGTACATTATAAGGTACCACCACAGTCCCTGAACCTGGGAGCCACTATCCTAGGTACCGGTACCATAAACGGCGTTAAGTGTCTGACAGTTGTAGAGCGCATTCTCCGAAAAAATCGGCATGCATGTAATAAACTGCGATTTCTAGTTTTACTAAAATGCATTTCCAGCGTTTCGGAGCCTTTTGAAAGTTCGAACCCCCTCCCCGGACCAAACACCCTCAACTACACGTAGTTATGGGGTTTACCTCCGCCCCAGGGTCGACTTTCGGGAACCTCCGGTCGGATTCTGGGGGTTTTGTAACCCGGAAACCCTAGTTTCGGTTGAAAAGTACAAAAATTCAGGGCGCCCAAATACAAACTGATAACTAAGATATGGTTCATCAAGACTGTTTTCAACCCCAAATTGAGGTTTCATAAGGGCTAAACAGGGTTTCAGAAAGCCAAATTAGGGTTCCGGAACCATATTTAGGGTTTCATAATCTCTAAATAGGGTTTCTACAAATGCATTTTAGTTCTATTTTATCGGAAGAAATAAGGTTTTTGTACGTTTTAAAGCAAGAATACGGTTTTTTGCTCGTTTTGAATAAAAAATAGGGTTTTAGAGGACCTTTTTGCAGTTCAGACAGGATTTTGCCCGATTTCTAGTCTGTAAAAACCTGTTTTGAGCCCAAAACGGTCACTGAAACGCACTTTTGGTCACCAAAAAGTCCCGGAAAGCCTGAACCCCAGCCGAAAACACAGCTACATGTATGACCCTGAACCCCCGGACCTGTTACATGTAAATAGAATAATATACATAAGACTGCGGTTCATTGCTGTAGTAGAATAGCAGCATTTGAAAGAAACCGAAAACAGACCAAAACAAAAAAGTAGGTAGCTCCCAAATAGGCGGCGATAAACAGTGACAAAAGCAGATCGAACACGGCCGGCTTGACTCGGTAGGCCATCAGCGTGTCTTCCACCGCACCGTAAAGCACGAACTCTGGGTCTCTGAATATATTATATTTATCTATATACAAATAGTGGTTTGTCTGATCGAATAGTTCCCCTTACATGAAACAAACAAACAAACAAACAAACAAACAAACAAACAAACAAACAAACAAATAAACAAACAAACAAACAAACAAACAAATAAACAAACAAACAAACAAACAAACAAACAAACAAACAAACAAACAAACAAACAAACAAACAAACAAACAAATAAACAAACAAACAAACAAACAAACAAACAAACAAACAAATAAACAAACAAACAAACAAACAAACAAACAAACAAACAAACAAACAAACAAACAAACAAACAAACAAACAAACAAACAAACAAACAAACAAACAAATAAACAAACAAACAAACAAACAAACAAACAAATAAACAAACAAATAAACAAACAAACAAACAAACAAACAAACAAACAAACAAACAAATAAACAAACAAACAAACAAACAAACAAACAAATAAACAAACAAACAAACAAACAAACAAATAAACAAACAAACAAACAAACAAATAAACAAACAAACAAACAAACAAATAAACAAACAAACAAATAAACAAACAAACAAACAAACAAACAAACAAACAAACAAACAAACAAACAAAACAGACAGACAGACAGACAGACCGGACAGACAGACAGACAGACAGACAGACAGACAGACAGACAGACAGAGACAGACAGACAGACCGGACAGGACAGGACAGACAAACCGGACAGACAGACAGACAGACAGACAGACAGACAGACAGACAGACAGACAGACAGACAGACAGACAGATAGACAGACAGGCAGACAGACAGACAGACCGGACAGGACAGACAGACCGGACAGACAGACCGGACAGACAGACAGACAGACCGGACAGACAGACAGACCGGACAGACAGACCGGACGGCAGCTAACCAAAAAATGAAATAAAACAAAAAGAGAGGGTTCACTTTTTGTCCAGCTGCACAGGTTGAACGTGAGCTTCGTGACTGTAGTGGTCGAGAGCGTTGAGCAGGTCCACTAGCAAAGGGTCTTTGGCTCCGTTTACCGACAGAATCTGCGCCGCCCGACTTGATCGGCTCAGCACGTTCAGCCAGCCCTCCAGCAGCTCCGGACGCACGCCCTCCTACAATAAAATGCAACCGTCAGTCAGACAGACATGTACAAGATTTCATTTTAACTGCCATTTCCGCAAATGTTGGTTGACAAGCTGAGTGAAATTTTAATAGTGGAAATTTTGTCTGTTAATAGTCAGTCTTTGAATCGATCGAGTCGTTGTATTTAGACCCCAAAATTGAAACTTTGGCCCAGAGAACTGTAATTGGCACACTATTTCATACTTATGAGGTTTCTTTCACATATTACTTATGAGTAAAGTTGACCTAATATTTTAAAAGTAGCCCGAAAGCATACATGGGGCGCGGGGGTCCGGGGGTTTGTCCACTCCAACTTGGGCTCGACCCCCCAAACGACCCCACCCACCCACCTGATGCCGACTTTTGTTCCTGGCCCCACCCACCAAAATCCCCACGACCCCCCAATCCGGCAGGACCACCCCCAAGTTTTCGGATTTTGACTACCCCCAACCCAATTTTCCGGCCCATATTTATGCCCCAAAGTGTACTAAAAGTAGAAATTTTCAGATCTAAAATCAGATGATTGAGCTAGAAATTAGATTTGGGAAATGTGTCTATAGCGAATGCAATTTTCTTGAGTTTCCAACCTTTGGGGCCAATTTTAGCTGCATTGGTCACGCCGAAAATCAGCATGTTCTATAAAGTATACGGAGGGAGAGTACTCTAAAATAGAAATTTTCAGAACTAAAATTCGATTATTGAGCTAGAAATTCGATCTGAAAATTTTGGTGCTATAGTTAAGGAGACCAATTTTCATGAGAGTGTATCTCAAGACTAGAGCTGCAAATGTTCAAACAAAAGTTATCATTTTTAGCGCTATTCCGATAGGCATTGAAAGTGCCAAATTTCACACATTCCTAAAACCATCTCCAGGGGGTTCCGGTCCAGTCTGTAGATAGGGGCAGACAGACCGTTGTTACATTTGAGAGAAAGGTGTGAGCAGAACGTACGTGGCTGGTGACGAAGCCACCGGAGCCCTGGTCATAAGGCAGATCGTAGATAAAGCTGGTGAGGGCATCTGCGATCGTGGCTATATTGTCCTCTAGCGAACGCATGTCCACCGTTTGTCTGTAATTAGTTTTAATTAGTCCCTCTGACTTTCCGTCTACCAAACCTACCCAGTTACATAATACTGAATGCTATAATTTTATGAAAATAAATGCTGAAAAATTGAACCCAATCGAAAAACAATTAAAACAGACGAGAACGTTTGAATGAAGGCAAAAAATAGATGGCACATTTCTTTAACTACTCAACACTCTGGGACAGCCAGATCTCCATGTGCAGTTGCCTGGCTCAAGGCTCAAATCTTCGGCGGTGGCGGGAAATTCGAAATTTCAACCTAGATTCGTAATTTGCTAGAGAAAGTTGGATTTCTTACAAAAACTGCCCAAAACCCAGGCTTTCTACAATACAATCCTTGTCCCGAAATGAAATTTTGGATTTCAGTAGGTAGTTAAGAAAATTGATTTTTGTGGCTTAACGAAGCATGTTCGTGTTTTCAGTTTTTTTTATTGTAAAAATTCCGGCGTGATTTCTAACCAATTCGGTTGCGGCTTTTTGCGTTTATTGATTTAGCGCTTGTTCTTGCTTTGTAAACGTTTTAAAATTGTATTATGCCGAGATGAAATTTAAAAATATTTTTTAAAAATTGAATAACTAAAAAACGGCTTGTTGTTTCAGCCAGCACACTTCAGAAATAAAAATTTCAGGCATGATTTAGCATACGAACAATTTCCAGCAATATTGATTCGTTCCTGAGTCAGCGATATGGTATCATTACAGTGACCGAACGTTGGCGTTCGATATGGTGACGGTACCATATAAGGTGCCACTACCCTAAGTACCGGTACCATACTGTCATGTCTCGTTAATCCGGACAAGTTGGACCGGCGAATTTTCTCCGGATTAGTGAATTTCCGGATTATCGAATCAAAGCTAAAAGACTGTTTTTCCGGTCAACTGCCTAAATGACAGCTTTCTGTTAGTTCAGGGTTCGTGCGGCTTTTGTATAGCAAAATTCCCTGACCTTTCCCTGACTTTTCCATGACCAAAGTCAAAATTCCCTCACCAACCAAGGTGCGGAAACTGCAACCAATCTGAGAAAATTAAAAAAAAATGGCTTTGTAAAACGCATTTAAACGGTATTCAGAGGGTAAATTTCCGGTTTAAGTAGTAGTATATAAAGTCAGAAGACCGATCTTCAAAACGGTGTTGTTTACAGTTCTGACAGGACCATTTGACGGCGAGATGTTTCTGCTGCTGTCAAATTTTTCCCTGACCGGACTCCAAATTCCCTGACTTTTCCCAGATTCACTGACTTTTTTTTAAATTCCCTGACTTTTCCATGACTCCCTGACTTTCCAGGTCCCGCACGAACCCTGTAGTTGCACATCCGATTCTGCAGCTGTACCTCCTAATTAAAACGGAAAAACATATTTCAGCTGATTATAGCTCCTAAAAAGGCAAAACTAATCACATTCTGACTCAACGAAAAGCATTATTCAATTGAAAATTTCACACCTGAAATGAAAAATTGCGCATGAATTTTGTCCAAATTAACCAAACCCGGATTAATGAATCACTTTACAATACAAATTTCGAAGTTGGGACCCCAAATCTTCTACCCGATTAACGAGTCATATAATACGGGGGGAAATTGGGACCTGGCCAAATCTTGTCCGTAAGGCGAATATCCGGATTAATGAGACATTACTGTGTATGGTATGGTGCCGTACCATAAAGGGCGTTAGTGCCTAACTGTACCAGTACCTGGTGTCTAGTATGGAGCGTCTGAACTGCTGGTTGGGGGCCTGGTAGTGACTGAGGGTGAAAGCTGGGAGTCTGCGAATGCTGTAGCGCTCGTGTTCCCAGGAGAGAAACTCATCGGCTAGGTTGATCTTCTTGCTGACCAGGTGGACGCTCTTGTTGTGCCACTTGGCCGCAGTCTGCAGTTTGGCTAGAAACCGCGCCACCGCACTGTCCGTCTTTGGCACCTTCGACACGTGCATGTGCAGTTTGTCAGACTGGGCCAGCCCGTCCAGACACAGCACAAAGTCAAGTTGTTGAGCGATGCCTTCTAAAACAATCAAACGAATCCACCGACTCACTACGGCCAACCGTCAACAATGGGCCGGAAAAATCCGGAGGGGTATGTGGTTTTCCGTATAAAATTGCTTTAGCAAAAAACGTCACTAACGTTTTGCAGGGGCTATCGCCGGTCCGGTGTGGGCCGGCGAGGGGGGCTTTTACCCAAAATTTCTGTTTTTCCGTCATCCGACCGAAATGCTCATTAAGAGGGTCAGTTTCCGTTAGCTGGATAAGGCTTAGCGCTGGTCGGTTTGTGAGATTTGGTGGTCGATGGAAGAAAAAGCGTATACTTTGCGTGGTTTGTGTAATAACAAAGAAACGTGCTAGAAGACCTGTGGTTTCGAGCTGCTCGTCAATCCACTGTCGTGAGCCCTGATAATTCAGCTTGCCACCTGCGGTCAGAACGAAAACTAGATTGTACCTGAAGAAATTAATAAGCATTCCGAGAGACAGTTAACTTTGATGCTAGGCCGGCAGACATTGACGAAAAGTTTCTAGAAACCTAACAGTCAGGCACTTAACGCCGTTTATGTTAAGGGTAGCCCCACGATCGGGGACTATTTTGGTACTGGTACCATAATGGGTACCACTCCCTTCAGATTTCGTAACATACACAGTAGCCTTACCATTATTGAACCACCACACTTCCCGAACGTGGGCTACCTACCTACCATATGGTGGCTGCCGGTAACATACGCATGTTGCCACTAGCTTAGCCTAGGCGCCGGTACCATGGTAGCAGTAGCATAAACGGCACTAAGTGTGTGACTGTCTAACGTACCTAGCTCTAGTCTTAGCCGACTGATACAATTTATGGAGCAGCCTCAGAAGTTCCAGCAAAGCCGCCACTCCACTTCCGTTCGAATCAGCACCGTAGGACAGCGCCTACAACAACAGCGCATACTGTAATTCTGGCTCGGTGTGAACAGTAGCAGACAAACCCAATACTCTCTCTAACGGTCAATTATAAACATTGTAGGCACACTATATTGTGTCAATAAAAAACGACCGCAAATTCGATTATTATTTTTAGTTAAGAATTAGATAACAAGAAATAAAAGGATCAACTCCTAGTTGATTTGGCGCAAAAAGGGCGTCTATGGCGAAACTTTTTACATATCTATTAACGGTTCCAGTCAGTATTGGGGATCGAAAACCCTACAGTACCTGGAAAACAACCCAATCAATAGCAGTTCGCAAATCCCTATCTACGCTAGTCATTGAAATTAAAAAACAAGTCACGTACCGGAGCAGCACCGAAACTGTCGTAATGAGCCACCACGGCCACGGTTGGTATTTCCGGGTTTCTGTCGTACGCCGATAACTTGCCCTACAAAGCCACTGCTGTTGAGTGACACACATGTAACTAGGGTTCCGCCCCTAACCGAAATTTCCGCTGATTTTTTAAGCAATTTTATAGCGATTTTTCCTGGAAAATCGATAGCTAACTTGTACTGTTCCAGAATTTTCAGTCCCATAGAGGACCATTTTGCAATCACGCCCGACGCTAATGGAACGCAATTTGTGTTCCAATTATTTTTATAAAATGTTGTTTACAATTTCAGAGGCGAAACTTGAGGTTTTTAGCAGTAGTTGAGCCCAGGGGCCAGATTAATAAAGATAGAACTAGCATGTGCTACCCCTAGTATGAGCTCAACAGAACTATCGAGAGACACTTAGCACGCTTAGCACACGGTAAGTCTTATTAATTATCATTTTCATGACCGTAGGGTTCCGGGATCGTTCCAGGGGTAGCACGTGCCAGTTCTTTGTTTATTAATATGGCCCCAGACGATTAACAATTTTAGTCTGATACTACTACTTTTTAAAGCTTAAAAGCGGTTTTTAGTACTCTATCCCTCTGAAGTTGGGCTCATACCATCAATTCCCACCCCTTCTGCGGATGACCTTATAAATGTATGTATGTCTACTACAACTACAGACAGTCTCTTAACGCTGTTTATGGTACCGGTACCCATGGCAATGGCACGAGGTACGTACCATATACAGTAGTGCACAAAAAAAATGTCCTCTCCACTTTTTCGGGTTCACTAAAATAACTGTTTTTCACTCAATTCTTAACGAATTTGAACCAAATTTTCAGAGTGGGTGCCCAATTAGTCTGGCTACTTATGTTACAGTTTCGGCGCGAAAATTCAAATTTTGGCGGGAAATTTAAACGAAAATGCCAAAATCATATGGTCTCATAAAAACGGCTCTTACTCAAGAAATACAAAAGCTACGCCCGTGAAATCACGGCCGCTTATAGACCCAATATAGTGCAATTTTCTGTGGAAGTTTCAAAATCCTCGCTCAAAGTACGCGCGAGAATCAGATTTTCAAAGTTGGCAAAAAATCGGAATTTATCCATTTCCAAGGCTAACATTTTGAGGTTCACTAAAATTGCCCGTTTTCAGTCAATTCTCTGCCAATCTGAACCAGAATTGCAGAGTACGTGGCCAATGGGTCTGACTAACTCTGCTAGAATTTGGGCGCGAAAATTCAAAATTTGGCGGGAAATTTAAACGAATATGTGAATATCATAAAATGGTCTCATAAAAACGGCTCTTACTCAAGAAATACAAAAGCTATTCTGGTGAAATCACGGCCGCTTATAGACCCACTATAGTGCAATTTTATATAGAAGTTTCAAAACCCTCGCTCAAAGTACGCGCCAGAATCCGATTTTCAAAGTTGGCAGAAAATCGGAATTTATCCATTTCCAAAGCTAGCATTTTGAGGTTCAGTAAAATTGCCCGTTTTCAGTCAATTCTCTGCCAATCTGAACCAGATTTGCAGAATAGGTGCCCAATGGGTCTGGCTAACTCTGCTAGAATTTCAGCGCGAAAATTCAAATGTTGGCGGGAAATTTAAACTACAAAGTATCCTGCAAAATTGTTCTTAGTAATGTATAAATTTCCCGCCAACATCTGAATTTTCGCGCCGAAATTCTAGCAGAGTTAGCCAGACCCATTGGGCACCTATTCTGCAAATCTGGTTCAGATTGGCAGAGAATTGACTGAAAACGGGCAATTTTACTGAACCTCAAAATGCTAGCTTTGGAAATGGATAAATTCCGATTTTCTGCCAACTTTGAAAATCGGATTCTGGCGCGTACTTTGAGCGAGGGTTTTGAAACTTCTATATAAAATTGCACTATATTGGGTCTATAAGCGGCCGTGATTTCACCAGAATAGCTTTTGTATTCCTTGAGCAAGAGCCGTTTTTATGAGACCATTTTATGATATTCACATATTCGTTTAAATTTCCCGCCAAAATTTGAATTTTCGCGCCCAAATTCTACCAGAGTTAGCCAGAACCGTTGGGTACGTACTCTGCAAATTTGGTTCAGATTGGCAGACAATTGACTGAAAACGGGCAATTTTAGTAAACCTCAAAATGTTAGCTTTGGAAATGATGATAAATCCCGATTTTTCGCCAACTTTGAAAATCGGATTCTCGCGCGTACTTTGAGCGAGGGTTTTGAAACTTCTACATAAAATTGCATTATATTGGGTCTATAAGCGGCCATGATTTCACGGACGTAGCTTTTGTATTTCTTGAGTAAGAGCCGATTTCATGAGACCATATGATTTTCGCATTTTCGTTTAAATTTCCCGCCAAAATTTGAATTTTCGCGCCGAAACTGTAACACAAGTAGCCGGACTAATTGGGCACCTACCCTGAAAATTTGGTTCAAATTCGTTGAAAATTGAGTGAAAAAGAGTGATTTTAGTGAACCCGAAAAAGTGGAGAGGACATTTTTTTTGTGCACTACTGTATGGTACCACCACAGTCCCCGAACGTGGGGTACCATATATGGCGGCACTAGATAGACACTAGATGTTGGTCTGATCATAGGGCCGTACAGCCCCCCCCCCCAATACATCGGATCGGATCGGATGGCGGCACTAGCCTACAGTATGTACCGGTACCATGTGGTGCCAGTAGCATAAATGGCGTTAAGTGCCAGACCGTACTACCGGAATTATTTAGAACCGAAAAGAAGAAATGAATAAACTAACCACAATGTTGTAGATTGTTTGAGGAACAGCAGCACTCGAAGCCTGATTGGTCGACATGAACTGGTACGAATTGGCCATCACTGCGTTTAGCAGCGCTGAAATCTTACATTGATTATTTTCGGTTCTGCCCACACACATGAACTGGACAAAATTCTAAGGGAAACGAGTTTAGAACACAGTCCAGTTGTGTAAAAGGGGCTCTGTCTTATGCTGTCATCCGATTTAGTTCAGAACCCCTTGAGACGATTTTCCTACATCTCTCCGATTTTTCCGGCGATCAAGCTTTTTTTTACAATATATTAGAATTTCAGTCAGACACTTACAACTGCTAAAATCTAAGATCGCCTGTAAAACAGCAGTGTTTAGCTGTATTTTGAGCCAAAATTAGCGAATTCTTTTTGATTTTTTTGGTCCAAAATTGCGATTTTGAGCGTTTATAAGTACACAACTCAGCTCCCCTGGAATTTTGGCTCAAACCCCGCCCCCAACCCTCTCCAGTCTTCCCCATCAGCAGATAACCTATTACACGTATGTATGGAGTAGTCCAGAAAAAAGCTCATAACGCAAAAGCAATGCTACTTAATGCGCTGGCCAAAGCGCGTCTTTCAGTTAATTAATGCATTCTGCATCATGTCAAGCTAATTATAACGGTGTGTGCTACTCAGAAAACCGGTCACTAACGAAATCATCGCACAAATTTGGTTAACTTTTAAGTTGATTGGGTACAAAAAGGCCTCCTAAAACTAATTCATGGATACAAATTTGAACGATTTTATGGCCTCAATCGGTATTGAGGCAGAGAACCATCACGATCGACCAAAGGAGGTTTTACAATCGATTATAATACTATGTCACGTCTTGGCCAGGGGTAGTTTACGCTATTCCGTCCGTCACGGTGGCCCCGGCATCAGCGAGAGCGGTTGTTTGTAGGTTGGAAACCGGTGGCAGCGACCGGAGTTAGTCGACAAAAAAGCTAACCCAGGCCAGCGAAAACCGATGACGACTAGTAGGTACAGTTGTTACGGTCCAACATTTAAAAATGCTTTTTAAAGGATCAAAAATTATTTTTGGAAAATCAATATTTAAATTAAGGCAAAAAGTGGGAAACTCTAGCTATATACTGAAAGATATTTATATTCAGCCTTTGCATTCCTTTGTTCATTGTTGTGTCTATTTCACTGGTAAACGTGTTTCCCTCTTCATTTGGTGCCGAGACCAAAATCGTTTTGTTGTGTTGTGCACTCCCAAGCCTACAGCCTACAACCTATCAAGCCTACTACGACGCCGACCAAGCCTACCATGCCTCGAACAAAGAAAACTGCTGTCACTCGCCGCAAGACGTCTTCCAAATCCGACCACACCTCTCCGGATCCTTCCCGCTCTTCTTCTCACTCGTCCATACACTTCTCCGTCAGTCAACTCAACCTCCCCGGTGCTCTTCCCGTTCATCTACCCTCTGCTCCTACTACTGCCGAACCTCCTGGCAAACACACGCTTATGCAACTGCTGGACCAACAACGTCAAGAAGCCGCACAGCAACGCCGAGAAGCAGCCGCTCAACAACAACAACTCGTTCAATGGATGACGGAGAATCAACGGCAAATGGCAGAGAATCAACGACAAATGGCAGAGCAGCATCAAGAGCAACAACGTCAAATGGCAGAGCAGCATCAAGAGCAACAACGTCAAATGGCAGATCGCTATGAGCGGTTGTTCGCCACCTTTCATGAACGGCCGCCTGTTGCGCATCCACAACTCACAGTTAATCTTCCACGCCCGACAATCTACCGTTTTCTTCAATCAGCCAACGATATCACTTTCGCCAGATGGTCCGAGGAAGTCACTCATTATGTGCGCCAGTCCGGTCTCCCATGGTACAGAGTCCTTGAAGATGCACTTGATCCAATGGCACGTCAGCAATTCCACTCCATTCCGCCTGGGCAGACAGAATCATTGGAGGCAGCTCTTGCCGCTCTTGAACCACTACTTCAGCCCGAGGAGACACAGATTCAGCTTGCGCTCAACCTCCTACAACTGAAATACGACCCGGATGTGGTCAAGCTCACGCATCGATTCAAGGCGCAGATGGCTCGTATTGTCAATCCGGAAACCGCTCTCGCTGCCATCTACATCAGCCTCTTACCGAATGAAATCAAAAGGCGAATGATCCACTATCTCTCTGATGATGCGCACCCTCATGATATCCACTCTGTTACTACGGAAGCGGTCAAATACTACAATTCGGAACAAGTGGCCAACAGTTCTCTCACGCTCCCCGGGCAGGATGGTTCCGGTTCTCAAGACTCATTGGCCACCGGACTCAAAGCCCCCAGACAACGCTCAGCCCCTACTATCTGCTTCAAGTGTGGACGTCCCGGTCACCTTGCCAACGCCTGCCATTCTCGGCCAGTGTCTGCCAAGTCAACCCCTGTGTCTCCAGTTCAACTGGTCGTTCATCGCCTTGTATACAAATCACCGCGTCCTCCCAGCCCAAGTTCACAGTTCACTGATCATCGCCGCTCTCCAGTCGTTTCTTCCATCTCTCCGGTGTTGGGTGCGGTCAGATGGTTCAATCCTGCCTATGGCTACGGTTTTGTGACGCGCTTCGACAACAATCAAGACTACTTCGTCCATGCCTCTGCGATCATTTCTCCTCACCCTTCTCAGTCGGCTCCTCAGTTGTGCCCCGGTGAAGCAGTTCGTTTCAACATCGCTGCGGATCCCTTTGGCCGGACCGACTGTGCTGTCAACGTTATTGGTTCCCCCTTCGATCAAAGCTCTCCAGATTCTCGCTCTCCTACCGTTCATGACTCCAGACGACCGTCAGGCTCGGATGTGCCCATGGAACGACGTTCGTCTGAGGGGGAGTGATGAAAGATATTTATATTCAGCCTTTGCATTCCTTTGTTCATTGTTGTGTCTATTTCACTGGTAAACGTGTTTCCCTCTTCAATACATACAATTTTTAGTAAATTCTCTGGGAGCAGACAACATTGGATTCACTTCACCTAGAAGTGCCTCTAAAGACAATTTTCGGTGAAATTCTGCAGTTATAGGCAGTGTTTACAAACAAACAAACAAACAAACAAACAAGACAGAAGGCAAAGGAGAACAAACCTGCGAACGCCGATTGTTCGTGGGAGAGTTGAGAGTGCTGTAGAGAATGCAGCGTCTCCATAAGACGAGGTGTGGCCGGAGCTAAGAACATCGGCAACTCGTACGAATCCACTACCAACTGGCGCTCCAGTTCGGCGAACGTCTCAAACAAATGCACTTTACTTTCTTTCCACCTACGCTCACCTATATGGGCCGGACTTAGGTCAGATCCCCCTGGATGGGGACCACCCGCGGCGATTTTTCTGGCAAGTAATTTTTTGAGCAAATTTTTGCGATTTCAGACACAAAAATTGCCAAAATCGCACTTTTTAGCTGCATTTCAGCCGAATTTTGCGATTTTTAGTCCAAATTGACCCCCAACCCCCTTCGGCGGATAACCTGTTACATGTATGGTCCGAGAACTAAAACAAAAGTCGAAGGTCATTCTTCTAACTGACCTGCTTGTCGGCGACGGGCAGAGCGTCCAGATCGCCGGGGATTATGACCACGGCAGCACCGAGAGTTTTGTCCAAGAGCTCTCTTAACGACTGACCCAGCAGGTCGCGCCACCAGACTAACAGACACCTTCTGAGCAGACTCCGCCCTCCCACTGACGCCCCCTCGAAACTGACTCGCCACGACCGACTGCCTTAACACCAGTCACTCTGCATTACTTTCTTATTAAAATACGGTCAGGTAAGGCCGTTTATCTGTCATCGGATTTGTCTTGCTGCTAACTCTTGTGTTACGTCAATCAACTGCGCCCAACTTTTAACACAACATGCACTAATTACTCTCAAAAACTTAGCCAACTCTGTCACATCACCCACTTCCACAAGTTTACAAGTGTTCTTGAGTTCCACTGTCCTTTCAGACACCTCAGGACATATATGTGCTTGGTCCGCAGCGCAGAGGGGACAACCAGGTCTGGCCTGGCGAAATGCTCAAATTTTTTGCAAATGTTTTGGCGGAAAATTAAAAAAAATTTACTTAAAATACAAAACTTTCGAGTTAAAGTTGAGTTTTTGACAAAAACTGCCAAACCCCGGATAGATCAATAGCCCATACTGTACTAGAAAGTGACGGCAGACACGCGAAAGTGCATAACTTGTGGTTGAAGTGACAGCAGATTTGGCCAAAATTTTGAGAGTTAAAATTCTGAGCTGGTGTTGTGTATGTTGTGTGAAATTTTCAGTGACGTTTACTGACTAACACAAAAGCAACAGCAAACAGAAAGCCGGGACAGATAAATGGGCCATCCTGTAAATGTAAACAGTTGATCCCGTGGCGCACCGTGTAGATTTCCCTGCAGATCGAAGTGTTGCAGTCTGTAGGCCTTGAAGTCGAGAGGAACTGTATCGGTTTTTCCGGGAACCAGACAAATGCTGACTGGCACAATTACGCAGAAATATACCAGTACTAGTGGCATGCGGAAATCCAAAAACTCCTCCATTCTGCTCAGCTGCTCGCCCAACACTACAACTAAATACTGATCTACATAGTTACGCATCGCTTCCTTCTTAATCCGAAAATCACTGAAGTAACGCAAGAGAAAGAAGTACAAATGCGGTACAACCTCGCTGAAAAAATTCTAGAAAATACCTTACTACTCAATTGGTTTTAAGTAAGTGGACCGCGATAGAAAAAATACAGGTAAAATTTGATGCAAAGAAACTGATAAAACTGATTAGAACTGATTGTAAAGCTGTGATCTCAGCACGAAATTCATAAAATTGATGTTTGAACAAAATATCCACTTTATCCAAACTTCTTAACCTGGGCCGCCTTCATCAGAGATACTTCCTGTATGACTGAGAAGTCCTTATTTGACTAGCCTCAGCTGACAGACATGTGAACATGAGCTTCAGCACGTTATAGAGCTTGTTAAAATTCCTTTTCCACTAGTGCAGGGATTAACTGAACGTGGTAATAAAGCTTGATTTGGGTCATGAAATCAGAGAGATAGATCTTTTGGATTAGTTCAGATTGCTTTTGACCTATCTTGAAAACTATTTGGTACTATTTGGTCCAGAAAATACCATTAACTATTTGGGATTTTTGTACCATTTGCATTGCATCCCTAATCCTAGGGATGGGACCGGTATACGGTATTATACGGTATTTTTGGCTATACGGTATTATACGGTATACCGTATAGTTGTTAAAACTGAATCAGCAACATTTTTGCAGTAAATTCATGTCATTTTCGCGCTTTTAAAGGTCTCAGTACTGTTTTTTGGTTTTGTAAGCCATGTTATCGATTAGAAAAACCCAAAAATATGCCTTTATGGCATACATGTAACAGCTCCGGGCCGACCTGGGGGGTAGGGGGGGTTTCCTCAGGTGGGGGGTCGAGGGGGGGGTTTCGCCCAGGTGGGGGGTCCCAAATTTCAAAAAGCTCCAAAACGCCTAGAAATGCGTTTTTAGCACGTTTTTTTGAGTAAGGACGCTAAAAATCGCTATTTTAAGCTGCCAAATAGCGTTTTAAAGCTAAAAACAAGCAAAAAATGACAAAAAGAGCTTCCAAATACACCGACTTTTCTAAAATATCAGCAGTGGAAACGCCAAATTCGGTTTCCAAAGGCTTTTCAAGTGAATTTTAGGCTAAAAATTAGTGATTTCTGACCCAGTTTGTTAATACTGGAGCCACTACCACCACTTGTATTTTTGGTCGGGGGGAGGGGTCCCTTAACCTGTCTCGGGAGGGGGGGTGAGGGGGGGTTGGCCTTTCCAGCAGGGGGGTAACCCCCCAACCCCCTAGTACATGTATGCTTTATGGGCAGGTTTTTTGGCTTCCTTGAAATGTAATATTACAAGTACTTGTAACTTGTAAAATGCTGAGAAATCTGCAACTTTGCTTTTGAATAAAATCAAAAACGTATTTTTGGTTAGCATTTCACCAACTTGAAGTAAAGCAAATCTGTCCAAAATAGAGTAAGATTCTTATGTTTGAACAGGTGCCGAAGTTTGAACACCGGAAGGTCCCGGCCACCGTACTAAATCTCTGTAAGCGCTATAACCTTGATTCAAGGTTGGCAGGTGGTGTGGGGTGTTGGCTATTTGCTGCTCTGCTTTTGCGTAACAAAGATCAGTTGTAAGGGAATAGGAGCAGCTGAAACGGTGACTAGTCGAACACCTAATTTTTTAATTGTCTTGCGCTAAGCTCCCTATAAGTGTTACAGCATAGGCACCCGGCGGGACAATAGGGTTTCATATATGCTCTTTTCATCTGTGGCATCAGATTTTTTCTGCAACGCACCACTTCGTCTGTATGAAATTTTACCTAAGGTGCCTAAGTTTGAACACCCCCTATATTTCCATATTTCTTGGCTCAAACGTGACATATTACGCTAAACTGGTTTGTAAATTTGTTTTAGTGTCTTTCTAGCTCAAATAGTAGTGTAAAGCCGAAATTTTAACGTCAGATGAAGCACGCAGTCGGCTGAAATCAGCAGAAGAATCGGCTGCCGCCAAGAAACAGAACCTACATGGTAGAAAGCGTAAATCTGGAGCTAGAGCTGCCACGGTCAGCTCATCTGACGAATCAGATGCTGAGGAGGGTGATAGCAACACCTGTTACTCTTGTAACTGTGAGTGGGATGAGCCCGGACCCGGTACTATTGCGACAACAAAGTTAAACAAGGTCGCAAAGTCGTCCAGTGCAGAAATTTCACCTGCTCTGATTGCGCTGACAGGCTTTACAAGGAGCAGATCGATGAGGTCGACCCGTTTTTCTGCGAAGAACACATGAAAGATTAGTCGGGCGCTTAGTTATTACGTTCTTTCGTTTTGATGCCGCTATCTGCTTATAAAGTGGTTGTTTTTTTCGAAAACAACGTTGCAGCGTGTTTGTTAAGCTTTTTTTAAACGTAGAAAGTGTTCAAACTTTGAAACCCCGTTTAAACATTGAGCAAGGCATCAAACCGTTCAGTGTTCAAACTTAGGCACCGGGTCCCTAAGTTTGAACACTTACCGAGTTTTAAAAAAACATTCGTTCCTCCTCTCCCGGTCATGCGATCTTTACCAAACCTTCAGTGCCTCTTCCAGTGATCATTTAGTTTTGTTTCCATAAGCAAAAAGCCAATCGCCCAATTCCTTGGTTTTTAACAACCACTTATTTCATTAACCCGTTCAAACTTAGGAATCTTACTCTACAGTTAATATTTACAATAATAGGCATAGATAATTAAAAATAAATTCAATATATTGCCGGCTCAGTTTCAAAAATTAAAATAAACAGACAGTACCTACTACTTACCAGCAGGTAGACAAACAAGATCACAATAAATAGTAAATAGCCGTCTTTCTTTTTCACAGGAAAGGCCGACCACCAAAAATAATTGGCGACTACTAAACTTCGCAACATCGCAACCGGTCGCAACTTCGCAACCAGTCGCTCCGGTTCGCATCCGCCGGGCGCCAACTCTAGAACGTCGATGCGAAGAAAACAGAAAGTGTAAGAAAAAGTTTTCCGACTTCTTTTTTGTTTTTCCTGTGCCTGTTCTTGATAGAAGGGCTGCTATGACGTGATGTAAAGGATGCCTAGTTTACTCTTTTGTGTCTTTACATTCAATGAAAGATGAGGGTCGCATCAACAGCAAGGGCAGCCTGTTTCTCCACCACCACAGTTTAAGAAAACGACGCTTGACACCAGCTTTGCATCGCTGTAGTCGAAGGTACAAACACTAGTACATATTGGAATGCAAAAGGCTGAGTATAAATCTTTCAACATCTACTTTAAAATTTGTTTCGCTTTTTGAATAAACAAGTGTAGTTGGCCTTTTAAGCATATTTCTTAGAATACTCGGACTCACAGCGTGAAAGTACGTACCATAATGCGCTGGGTTGGCGGTTCGATTTAACGTGACTCGGTAGGTTTACACATGTTGTAAGACTACAAGCAGTCATAGTATGGCTCGATTTCGGTAAGGAATGTTAATATAGCTGCAATGTACGTAATACGGCTATTTCATTTCTCAGGTAAGATGACTGCTGGTCCAAGTGGCGTCATTGGCTCAGTTGGTAGCTCGCTGCCTCTGAGTCACGGCGGCCCCTGCATCCATAGCTGTTGTAGTGGAGTGGGTTCGAAACCAGTCTGACTGGAATTAGACGACGCAAAGCCCCACCCAGGTCACCGAAAGCTGGTGACAGCGAGTAGATAAAAGGGAACCGACCGGATCTGCCATTGCACCGAAAGCCGTTCCACAAAGCATGCCACGTTGGAGGAGAACATCGACAACGTTAGGAGCTGTTTGAGAAAACTACTATGCCGGGGGCGCTCAGCCAACCGGGGCACCGGCGGCTGTGGGGAGCTGACACCATGACGTCAACACGCCGGCGCTCTCTTAGTGACTGGCACCCAACGGCATGCCTATAAGTGGCTGGCCAGTGAAAGAAGGGAAAAACGTCCGAGATGACGAAATCGGGGGTTGCGAAATGGGCCACGAGTCTGATCATAGGCCGTAAGGCCCCTGCACATCAGATCGGATCGGATCAACTGCTGGTCCTTTATTTTAAGACTGAAGCGAACAGTGTTCTACAGTACATATTAGAAAACGGTCCGGATTTTCAAATTTGTAGGTGGGCCCGGCCCAGGGGCCTTTGCTGCACGCACGCCTGGCTCAAATCTTCACTTGACCGGAGCTTGGTCACGTCCGACCATGCTCGGTCTCTAACCCCATTACGTACGCAATAATGAAGTAAATTTTTATCAGTATCTGCCTACCTACGGTTTACGATCGCATTGTATCAAGAATAGAAAACGTGTTTCTATGTGCACAATCACAATCCAAAGATTTAGCCGTGTTGCGTTAATTGTGGTCGTACTGTATGTTTGATCGGTACAGCCTGGTAACAGTGTTGCCGATCCAAAAATTGTTATTTTTTTGTAAAATAAACCGAACGCTTATTTGTCGTACCAAAATTGTATTCTTGCCTAAAAGCGAAATTCTCAGCCCAAAAATTATTCAGTTTCAGTTGATTATTGCTATTTTTACCAAAATCTTATGGTTAAAACACTGCAAGTCTTCCTTCCTGGCTTTCTGTAGCATTGAATACATTTTCTATTCGTGGTTTCCTCTGCGGTCTTGGTAGCCTATCGCGGTTGTCTATACAACAAGTGGTGTGTATTTGCTAGCTGGCGCAACTACACACTTAACGCCAAACATATCACAGGGGCCTTTGCTGCACGCACGCCTGGCTCAAATCTTTACTCGACCGCGGCATGGTCACGGCCGACCAATGCAGGACTTTACCCCTATTACGTATGCAATAATGAAGTAAAATTTTTATCAGTATCTGCCTACGGTTTACGATCGCAGCATATCAAGAATAGAAAAAGTGTTTCTATGTGCACAATCATAATCCAAAGATTTAGCCGACCCAAAGATTTAGCCGACTTGGGGTAATTGTGGTCGTACTGTATGTTTGATCGGTGGCAGCCTGGTAACAGTGTTGCCGATCCAAAAATTGTTATTTTTTGTCAAAAAACAGAACGCTTAATTGTCGCTCCAAAATTGTATTTTTGCATAAAAGCGAAATTTGCAGCCCAAAAATTATTCAGTTTCAGTTGATTGTTGCTATTTTTACCAAAAATGTTATGGATAAAACACTGCAAGTCTTCCTTCCTGGCTTTCTGTAGCATTGAATACATTTTCATTTAATATCCATGTCCTTCAGCCGCTCCGCCCCTCAGTGTCCATCAAACAGTGTCCCCTCTACTAGAACATTGCTGTTTCGTAACATAATCCGGGATTTCTGATTCATTTGCGCAATTTCATCATCAAATAAATCTTCGCGTCTACATTCTAAAATTGGCGCCCGGCGGATGCAAACGGGTGCGACTGGTTGCGAAGTTGCGATTGGTTGCGATGTTGCGAAGTTTAGTAGTCGCCAAAACAATTATGTTTTCGGAAAAAGCACACAAAATCGCCTTCCGGCCTACCGAACCACACTTATCCTATTGCGGTACGGTATCAAATCGGCGCCCGTGTATTCTGAACCCGTACCCCATCCCCATATGTAGGGTTTCGGGCGAGGCAGGCTGGATCCGCTCGGCCGGCGCGGCCAGAAAATCGATAACGATCGGCCGCGCCGCGCGTGCCGTGAGCTGCGGCTACTTTAAAACTACGGCCCCGCTTTGTCTAGCGTAATAACCGACACAATTTAGTTGTATTGAATGCCGTTAACTGCAGTCTTCCTTCGGCTTGACCTTTTCTGTTGTTTAACCATTTGACCTACCTCTTGTTTCTCAGATGGATAAAGTCCAGTTTTCTCACTAGAGATTATTACTCGAAGAATGACTGACTGGACGCAGTTGTTAGCTGAGTGAGGGTGGATTTGCTGGAAAGCTTGCCTCGTTGGCTTCAGTAACAAATTCGACCGAAGTCTGTAAGGTGAGTCTGTGGAATGCTATAGGCTTCAAAGGCTGTTTGTTTAGTATTGAAAGTTTCCTTTGGAACCGTTAAACATCTTTCCTCTAAAACTAAAAAAAACTAAAGTACTCGCATGCCTAGTTGCATTTAGACGTGCGTTAAGGCGTTGCGGGTGGCCCTGACACCACCGGGGCCGGTTTTAACGAGAGGAGTGCCGAACCATTCTGTGGCCCGGGACCGGCCTTGCGCACAGACTCCCTTTAACTTCCCACCCGACGGTGGTACCCATTTACCTACTCGCTGTCACCAGCTTTCGGTGGCCTGGGTTGGGCTTTGCGTCATCTAATTCCAGTCAGACTGGTTTCGAACCCACTACAACCGCTAGAGATGCAGGGGCCGACATGACTCAAGGCATCGAGCTAACCACTGAGCCAACGACGCGACAACCTCCGCCTCAAGCCAGCGGCGCCTCTGAAACAGGGAAACCAAAACATTTCTCGGGCAGGCAGACAAAAAGAATAAGCTGATTTTAAGAAAAATAACCGCCGCACTTTTCTGACTTGTTTAAAAGAAATGGCTTGAAATGTGGGAAAATATTTTTAGCGTTAAAATTTTCAGGATCGAGGTTTGCTTTTGGGCCCATAATTCTCGAATGACAGGACACAGGCATTTTGGGGTAGGTATATTATTAGCTGGAAAGCTCGGATCGATAGCTTCAAGAGCATACATGTAACAGGGGTCTGGGGAGTCTGTCCCCCACCCGACCTTGGCCAGAACCCCCGAGACGATTTTTCCGACCCGCCCCTCCGATTTTTCTGGCAAGTAATTTTTTAAGCAAATTTTGCGATTTTTTACAAATTCAGACAAAAATTGCCTGTAAAACAGCAGTTTTTAGCTGTATTTGAGCCCAAATTACCGTTTTCTAGCCGCAAAATAGATTTTTTGCGATTTTTGAGCGTTTTTAGTGCCCAACCCGCTCCCTAGAATTTGGGCTCAGACCCGCCCCACCGAACCCCCTCCCCCTTCGGCGGATGTCCTGTTACATGTATGTTCAAGAGCAAGTTCGGCCGAAACCTGTAGCTGTGCTGGTGTGCACCTTGTCCGCCGAGATAGCGAAGCGTATGAAGGATGAACGGGCGGAGATCTTCTTTTAACAAACGAATAGGGCCACGCGATCTGGGCGAACTCCACATGGTAAGAGGGTTTTGATTTGATTTTGATTGGTAAGAATGAGGGGGTAAGAATAGATGTTTTTGATGTGCTGCTTGAGGGAGAGAGCGCCGGTTGAAGTGACCTCAACCCCCTCGGCGTACCGAGAATGCAGAGTTTCTTTCATCAGCCGTGGTCTAGGGACGGGACGCATCAGCTCTTCCAATGGATGGCCGGGTGGGGGTTGCCGCTACAGTGTACGTATGTATAACACCTGAGCTGCCAGCAACGCGCTATGTACTACGGTAATTGGCAGAACTTTCGTTTCATGGTGCAGATTATTCTATTGGGTAGACGTGTGCAATACAAGATACACTTTATTCACAGTCACCGATACAAGAGATTTCTTTAGACACAGCTGGTTCTCAGCTAGCAACATCTGACACATGGGCGTCCGCCGCCTACATACATTGAATACTAATCAAACTTATCAAGGCGCGCGCACTAACAATATGGCGACGCATTCCTAACCTGGATTCGAAATTTTTTGACTGTCTTCCTAATGGCTAAAGTTGATTTGCCTGCGCCTAAACCTTTTTGGACGGACACTAGTGAGGCTTCGCCGAACTTTCGTGCTTGGTTCTCCGGTTTCGATAACTGGCTCGCGCTCCTTGCCGAGACCTTGCCCGTCGGCCAACAGCTCACCGATGTTCGTAAGACCGTTATCTCTCCCAGTTGCTTGGAGAAGAGGGCAGACGGCAGTTTTCAACCCAGCCCATTGTGGAACAGATCGCGACAGCCACGTACAACGATTTCTCTGCTGCCGCCAGAACTCATTTCCAGAAAGGTAAGGTAGGGGTGACCAAAGCTAGTTCCAAACCCATTCAAAAGTCGAGTACTCGTTCAGTCGGACCTCCTTCCAGTAGGGGTTTGTCTGGGAAAGGCTCAGCCAAAACATCATCCGGCCACTCCAAACCATGTGCTGGTTGCGGTCAGTTAACGCATGCGTTCAAGTCGACTGAGTGCCCTGCTGCTAAAGTCGAGTGCCGCTATTGCCACAAGCTTGCGCACTTTGAACGCTGCTGCCTCAAAAAGCAGAAAGAGCAAAAATCCGGTGAGTCTGGCTCTTATCAGCAAAAAGCTGTGCGGTTGCGGTTGCGGCGCTCACAAACCCAGCCCACAGTTACTGGTCAGCCGCCTGACGATTTTTCCTGCTGCATGTACGTGCTGGGTCGCAATGGTTTTGTGCCAGTCCAGTCAGAATTGGATAGTGGCTCCGAGGCTACCACTATTACTGGCTCGCTCTATGACGCGCACTTTTCTGATAAGCCGCTTAAACGTCTGCATGGCCCGCTGTACGTAATTTTGACGACAGCCCGATTCCTGGTGGGGCTCGTTTGGCGCAAATGTCAGCATTAACGGTCGGATGCAGCACGCGCGCATCTATGTCACCAGCGATTCTTGCTCTCCTGTGGTGGGTAAAAATTTGATCCAGCCACTCAAATTGCTCACGCAGTCGGCTCCTGTTCGCGCGGTCAAGCCGCCGGCCAGTTCTTTCAATTTTGGCTCCTACATAGCTGAGCAGTTTCCTGTGCTTTTGTCTGACAAGTTGGGCTGTTTTCCGGATTATAAGCACCACATTGCTCTGTCCGAGGATGCTCAGCCGTCTGCAAAGAAAATGCGTCCAGTGCCGCGATGCTGTAGCGCAGGAAGTAAGTACACGCGCTGGAAGACAATGACGTCTGGGAGGCAGTGGACAAATCTTTGTGGCAACATCAACTAGTTACGGTGCCAAAACCCACTGGCGCTTACCGTATCACCACAGATTTGTCACCACTCAACCGATTTGTTATTCCTGACCGGTTTCCGCTGCCGAATATAAAGGAGCTTTTTCTAGAGCTCAAGGGCGCCACTTTTTTCTCAAAGCTGGACATTGCGAAAGCGTTTTTCCATATCCAGCTGGATGAGGCCATATTGTATTTGGGTAGACGTGTGCAATACAAGATACACTTTATTCACAGTCACCGATACAAGAGATTTCTTTAGACACAGCTGGTTCTCAGCTAGCAACATCTGACTACTCTCAAGCCTCACACATGGGCGTCCGCCGCCTACATACATTGAATACTAATCAAGCTTATCAAGGCGCGGCGCCCTATCGGCGGACGTTGGGGCGACATTACACAGATGAGCCATGGCCCATGGGCGACATCAGATGGCAGCCAGTGACAGTACGCAGTATTGCCGAGTTCTGAATTACTTGCAACTTTCGAGTTAGAAATGTATGGGGCCAAAACGGGAGCTGCGTAATTGAAAATCGATCTGCAGATGGCTTTAAACGACGAGAAATCGACCAAAGACAAGTTTGCAGCTACGAATTTGCATTGTTTAGTTTAGGTTTACGTTTAGGCACCACATGTAGCAAATGCAGCGGCGTGTTTTGTGCATTATTGTTTGTATACACGTACGTGTAAAGACACCAACACGATCATGAGTCCGAAAGAACAGTAGAACCTAAAGGCACACAAACAAATCATTCTCAAAAGTTTAAACAAAATAGAGTACAAGTTTAAGTAACATGCACAAGTGTTTCTATACTATGTTATTTCCCATTGATTATTTTCTGTGTTTTGTGTGTTAATCAGCGTCAAAAGTTCTTTGGAAATATTGCACCGTGCTCTAAACTGACACCGCATCACCCAACTCGATCGACGAGTGACGCACGGCGCCCGCACGCGTCACGCATCGTGCATTCCCACTTGTCCCACTCAAATCGGATCCAGCCTAGCCGCACCGTAGGGTTTCTGTTATTATGGCGTCGGTACCCATTGCGTGGATTAGTGTTTTTACATGCCCAACTTTCTCCCCAATGTTTAACCTTTCAAGCACCGTTCTGAGGTTGGAACGCCGGTTGCTTAATCGATAGCAAATTGCCTTCCCTGGGCATGACTCATATCTGTCAACGGGCTAGACTGTTACGATCATTTTTAGTCACTAGAGATGTCGCATATAGCCCAGACCGTCAAGGGCCCCGTCGTCTCTCATCAGCTTGCCGGCTCCGGTCAAGAAACGCATGCGGGCCGAGGGGGCATGACGTCGAAAGCAGACTTTAATAATCCGGTTCTTACCAGTACGACGCCCATCTCTGAAGACAGCCTCCACTGAGTCCTCCTCGATACTCAGCTGTCGACAATAATCACGAACTTTGGCCAGATCCTCTTTGTTCTGCTGTGAGTCATTGTTGGTAGCCAATTCGGGTAAGCCCACAATAACCAAATTGTGTTTCTGTCGTTACGCCCCAGCTCGTCGCGAACCAAGTCCGTCGCAACTTTGACGGCAGCCGTGGTGGCCGCAACAGTCACTTTCTCAATCAATTGAGTCAGAAATCCTTCAGGCAGAATTGGCTGCTGTAGGGGCAACTGTGGATCAGCAGCCGGCATAGGTTGATTTTTGACAGTGAGTGCTCTTTCTAACTGTTCGATGCGCGACACCATTTATGGTGCACTAGGCCCTAACTTATTTGACGCTCTGCAACCTTGTACATTTTAGCTAAAAATAAACAAAAAAAATACATATATACATCTCTGTAGTCTATAATTGTGTGATCTTTTCTGTTGATCTTTATTTTCTATTACTTTACTGCATTTATTTGGAGTTCATGCATTTATTTTTTGGAGCTGAATCTATGCTATCCTGTTAGTCTATGTTATGTATTTGTCATGTATTCGTTTATAAAAATTACCTATTATTTTTAACAGCATTACATCTCTGTACCTACACCACACACTGTATATTTGTTATAGACATATCAACTTACGTCTCACATCAATATTTTTGTATATACCATATGGTACCATGTATTCAGTCCACACCCGGATTTCAGTCGAAATTTCATTTTTACTTTATGCGCAAAAATCCCATCTTGCCGTTGGAGCAGTACTTCCTGCCAGACAAACCTTATATATATATATATTATCTTTTGCGCCATTGTGACATTTCTTTGTGGCATGGCTTAATTTTTAATGCTAGATGTTTCATTAAAGCAGTTGTCCCAACGCGTTTCTAAAATAAATAGAGTGCGTCTGCATTTTATGATACAAGCCGAGGACGGCTTGATTTCGTAAGAAGGGAGATGTCGTGTGAGAATGTGTCTGCATTTTACAAACAACCTACGTACATGTTAAAGCAAAGGTGTCGGCCGCAGCGTATTTAACAGAGCATTGAGTGGTTCATGAATATACCAGAGATTTGTAATGACGATTTAACAAGCAGCAGCTCCTGCAGAGCGTTGGGCAATCTGAGCCCATTAGCCGACCAATAGCCAGCCGAACGATTGCAGTGACCAATCAGCTTTTAAGGGGGTTGGTACTTAGAAAGCCAACTGAGGTCTAGTTACCCAAGAGGCATGGTTAAAATTAGACTAAGCGAGTATAAAAGAGGGCCGCCTTTTGCATCCTCGGTCAGTGTTATTTTACCACCTCCGGAAGCTTGGTTGGTACCCTCGTTCGAACCCCAGCCTTCGACTCTCGCGGAAGGACACCAGGCCCCAGTGCCTCAGATTGGAGCTCACCCTCGCTCATACCGGTTAGTGGGAATAAATCAGTTGTTGTGACAATATCTGTGTTCCGAGCTAGTAGTGATTTGTGATCGATATCTTAGATAAGCCAGCCCGCACGCATTTCCATTCAGCCCTCATTCAAGACCCAATAGTCAACGCGCATCTAAGAGCACGTGACCATACAGTAGGTTGTGTATCCGTTACTGGGTCTCACTTTAAGTGTATGGTGTTGTGTTAAGTGTTTTCCCGAGTTAATACTGTACGTGGTCTTACTCTCGCATACATACGTAGACTCTCGCATATACGAACACCCTCTCTCTCACACACACACACACATCATATACGACATAATTATGCACTACTACATTGTCCTTATTATATGCTTTGTACGCGAGCATTGCGCAGCAATTTTTTCAAAATACCGAATCCGAAATACCCGGGTATTGGGAAAATAATCGGTATACCGGGTATCGGTATTTTTCGCAATACCCAGTAATCGGTAGGTATTTATTCGGTAGGTATTCAAAAATACCCATTTTTCGGTATCGGTACGGTATACCGAATCAACAGTACTGGCGTGTTATTAACAGTCCGGCAAAACTACAATTCAACTACCAGCAGGTCTAATTCTCACTCCGTACCTCCAGCGTCAGATTCTGTCCAGCTAATCTAAAAAGTGGCGCAGTGCAACACTCATATCACAATAATCCCTCTTCATCACATTCAAAAAACAATGTGTATTTTTGTGTATATTTGTGTGTGTATCTAGGGCCCGACCGGATACAAATTTCTACCGGATCTGGATCCGGATCCGGATATGCCCATATCCGGCCGGATCCGGATCCGGATATGCCGGATATCATTGATCAACTTAAAATTTTTTAGAATGCAATAAAACCACATATACATTTCTTTGTTCTATAACAGTTGATTCAAAACAATATCTAATAACTGTAGTTCAAACAACGCAAGTTATACTTGTTAAACAACAACATTTGTACATTTTCGGGCTTCAGGGAAAAGCGATCGCCTTCCCAAATCGAGCCAGCAGTCTTAAATGTTCGCTCGCTAGCTACCGTGTGACAAGACTTAAGAATCAGTCTCTTGACCAATCGAGCCTTAGTATTCAGACCCAAAATTGAAACTTTGGCCTAGAGAGCTGTAAGTTGGTACGCTAATACATAGAGAGCTAATACAGATCGATAGGTTATGTAACCACCGCAAAGGATTTCCTGATTTGACGCTCCAGTCCCGAGATACAGCCGTCTGAAAATCGGCTCACTTAACTATGGGACAAAAATTTCGAACTTGAATTTCTTTCCTGCTAAAAACAGTTGGGACCTAGAATTTGGGGATTTTACGTAACTTTTAGAGTACTTTAAGAAGTTTTGGTCGCTTTTCGATTTTGACGAAAAAAAATTTTTTCGACCCCCCTTCCCGCCCCCTAGCTCGTCTGGAACCCGCCCCCCTATGTGTGTTTTTTATTTCAGATTATTGTAGCGCCATTTGTTAGCTACAGATTGGTACCAAGCACGATTGAGGTTTGGTACTGAAGTTGGCTTGCTCTTGCCACGACCAATTAGAGCAAAGCACTTGCCAACTGTGCATGAAGCCTTAGCTTCATCGGGACCATGCACATTAAAATAAACACAAAAAACAAAACTTTTAACGTGTAACTTTCAGTTGTGTACAATTCCCCCACTATTTACACTACGGTCGAATGCAATATTTATGTTCAAATACGTAAAAAATCACGTTTTCTCATCTGTGACTGATATCCGGCATATCCGGCAGGTAATATCCGGATCCGGTACCGGATCCGGATATGGCCATATCCGGCCGGATCCGGATCCGGATCCGGATATCCGGTCGGGCCCTATGTGTATCGTACTTAAAATGCAAATTTTTCGGCAGATTTTGAGCCAGAAATGCTACGAAAATCAAATCTCTCAATGTCTGCTGCTTGAAACCTTGGACAGCCTTAAAATTGAGTTATTGCCTTGATGGCATACGGGAATAACTATAGTATCTTGCATTGCTTTAAAAACAAAACATGAGAAAGTGACGAGACAAAATAGAAGGTTTACTGGCGTAGTATGAATTGCACAAAGAAGCAGAATTTTAATGGAAACGTGTGGAAAAAGCCCTCTGCACTTCACTACCCCAAGTGAAGTGATTGAAGAGCAATGCAAAGCCACATAGCTACGACTAATACAATGTAGCTGATCAGGCCGTCAAACTCAACTAAATACTACATACGTTGCAAAAGAGAACTTCCAAAAAACTACAGTATAACACAGAGGCCATGACGACATACAAGCAAACGATCCAGAGGCAGTCTTGGCAGTCGCACAAAGTGAGTCCATATTTGGAAGAAACAAACGTTTTCTCCGTTCTGCTCACCTGAATGGAAAAATTTAAAAGGCTGCTGTTAACTGAATGCTTGACTGTTTTGCTCTGTAGATTGGTCTAGAGTTTCTTTCGTTGAAACTGTAATGGCTGACAAATTTTTAGTAAAAAATGTCAGCTTGTTCTCTCTAAGAGGGACTCTGCGTCAGGAAGCAGAAATTCTGCGCAAATTGCGGTAGAATTCTCTGCCGTGTTTGCTACAAATGTTAATTCTGCGCTATCACGCAGAATGTCTGCGTGCATCAAAGCAGAATATTCTGCGTTATTGCCTACGGTAGAGAACGTTGAGAATTCTGCGAATTCTTGTATGCGCAGAATAATCTATGATGTTATTCTTCACAGCGCTCTTAAAAAGGGCATTTTGAAAATGTAAACACTTTTATTGTACAGATACAAATAGAACACACAATTCGCTGTCAAACAACTCCAAACATACGAGTGAATCAGCCCATACATGTAACAGGTCATCCGCCGATGGGGGTTGGGGGGGTCTGGTGCCGGCCGGGGGGGGGTCTGAGCCAAAATTTGGGGGGAGGGGGTGGGCACTAAAAAACGCTCAAAAATCGAAAAAAATCGCTATTTTTTGGCTAAAAATTGCCAAAACTCGCTAATTTGGGCTGAAATACAGCTAAAAAGTGCTGGTTGCAGGCCAATTGGTTCGCAGCAGTTGTGCAAAGTTTTCCGTTCAGCTGAGCTAAACGGAAGAATCGTTTGTTTCTACCAGTGCAAGTCCAAGTCGCAGGTCCAAATACATGTACACAAAAATACACATTTTGTATGGTATATTGTTTTTCAATGTGTATTTTTGTGCATGGTAAATGTGTGTGTATACACAAACAACAGTAGTTTGGTCTCAGTCTTGGGCATTTTGTTTTATATATTTTTGAATAAAATTACTTTCTAGATATTTAAGGTGGGTTTATACTTTGTCCGCTGTCCGCGCGCGGACACAGATGTTGTCAGCGCGCGGACACCCTCCGCCATGTCCGCGCGCGGACACATGTCCGCGCGGACAAGTGTCCGCTTGTGTCCGCGTAGTGTCAGCGGCGGACAAAATGTTTTTTGAAAATAGTAAAAAAAGAAAAAATAATTGAATTTAATTGAACATGCGTTTTGTTCAAACCTGATGTCTACACTGCTTTGTTAGACATAAATTTATCAAGTTTACTCCAAATTCCAAAGACTTACGATTAAGCGCTACTGAACTAAATGGTGTAAAATTTTGAAGGTACAAAAGCCATATTATGCAGACGTTGACTGGAGGCGAGGGTGCCTGTCTGATGAAAATGCAGTAAGAGACACGATTTTATACATGCAGATGAAGAACTATGCATAATTTATCACATGCGTAAGTACGTAGAAGTCAACAACAGCATAAGAAAGTCTTTCAACGCATAATATACAGTATAGATAAAAAAAAATGTCCCATCGCTTTTTCGGCCTTCACTCAAACGTTTCGTTCTCAGTCACTTCTTTACCGATTTGGCTCAAATTTTCAGCAAAAGTTAACAACATGGTTGGCTAAATATTCTGCAAGTGTGGTGCCAAAATTCCGACTCATACTGGTTTTATGACCCGAAAACTAGGAATGAGGGTGGTCCACGCAAATTTATTTTTTTTCGGTAATACAAGGAGTACAGTCCTGAAACTTGCAGGAATGATTGGTGTTGCTATTGGGCATAACATACTAAGCGGGCAGCCCTGTAGCTCAAAGGGCATTAAAATGGGGGAATTTCAAAAACATGACGAAATATGACTTTTCTTCATAAAACCGGCAAAATGACGATTCTAAAGATTTTCTATTTTCAAAAAACGCTGCAGGGATGGTTACTATGGTGTGGAACAGAGCTTAAATATCTGGTTCATTTATTTTTCGAACTTCCTGCTACAATCTGTGTTGATTAACAACAGATTCAGTGCTTTGATTGTAGAAGGTGCGGATTTCTTAACTATGGGATTTTCACTCATGTTTTTGAAATTCCCCCATTTTAGTGCCCTTTGAGCTACAGGGCTGCCCGCTTAGTATGTTATGCCCAATAGCAACACCAATAATTCCTGCAAGTTTCAGGACTGTACTCCTTGTATTACCGAAAAAAAATAAATTTGCGTGGACCACCCTCATTCCTAGTTTTCGGGTCATAAAACCAGTATGAGTCGGAATTTTGGCACTAAAACTTGCAGAATATTTAACCAACCATGTTGTTAATTTTTGCTGAAAATTTGAGCCAAATCGGTAAAGAAGTGACTGAGAACGAAACGTTTGAGTGAAGGCCGAAAAAGCGATGGGACATTTTTTTTTATCTATACTGTATAAATACCTATATTTTATAATTATTTCCTGCACAAAAATCTGCTAAAAATTTGCTAGAGATCGTAGAGTCGGCCTGAAGGGGTATAAACCTGCCGAGCCGATGCCTATACGCACCACCCCTCAATCTTCGATCGCTCTTAACTCTTGCCAGTCAGCGCATACCCCCTACGGCCACTCGCACCCCCCAAACTTTGGTGACACACTGTATTTTCGGAAACCAAATTTGCAGAACTTTCTCGACATTTTTGGTTAGTAGCAATTGTCATTTCGGTGACTCTTTTTAGCATGCATGTAACAAGGGGTCCCAGGGTCTGCACCCCACCCAATTTAGGTCCCAGACCCCCTGATCCGGGACCCTCCCCCTGAAACCATTTTTCCGACCCGCTTCCAATTTTTTTTAGATTTGGATTTCTTAGATTCTTAATTTTTTTAGAGTTTCAGACACAAAAAGTGCTAAAATCCGCTGTAAAACAGCAGTTTTTAGCTGTAATTGAGCCCAAATTAGAGATTAGATTTTTGAGAATTTTTATAGCCGAAAAATTGCGATTTTTTAGCGTTTTTAGGGCCCAACCGCCCTAGAATTTGGGCTTCAGACCCCCAACCCACTCTTGCTTCGGTGGATGACCTGATGTATGTATGTGTTTTAGTCAACACTTCCATACATTGGCCGGGGGTAAGGAGGTTAACCCCCTCACCGACCATAGCCCCCTCGTCGGTAGGCTCTACCACCAAACCACTCAGACCCCCTCAACTGCCCATACGCGAATGGCCATACCCCAACGGCCCATACCCCCTCCGAAATTTTGGGAAAGTGAATTTAAACCCTCTAACCCCTCGCCAAAAAGCCCTGAATTTGTTCCGGCCAATGTACAGTATGGACGCTTGCCAGCCAGCCCATAGCCCTACGGCCGTCCCGCCAAATTGCAATCATTTTCTGAAGTGACTTCATTATAGATTTCAGATATCCATTCTACCACCTTCCAGAAAACGCAGGGCCTTTTTTCCGGCCCATCTATCACATACTACGAAACTGTCAATAATCACGTTGTCGATTAGGCTCATGCTGTCAAAGGTGTCTGCAACAGTCAGAGAATGGGTTAGAAGCTTTCACAATTTTAAATTGGTGCAACCGCTGCAGAAACTTGCCATGATTTCAGTTTGATCGATAGGCCAAACATACAGTACGTACAATGTTCTTGCACCGCCTCTTTTTTGTTGTTTTTCTCTTAATTTCACCTAATCCTAACAGCTCGGCAACCTCAGCATCAAACGTGATAAAATTGTGAACTCAGACTCACAATATAACAAGTTCAAACAGCACTAATAGCGACGCGGACAAAGTGTCAGTTGAAATTTTTCAACTCTCTCGGCGGACAGAAGCGGACACGCGCTGACACCGATTTTGTGTCCGCGCGGACAAAGTATAAACTGTCTGGCGGACACTCGTGTCCGCTCCGCCAAAGTATAAACTGCTGCGCGGACAACCTGTCCGCTTGTGTCCGTTTTGTCCACGCGGACGAAGTATAAACCCACCTTTACAGTACAAAAAAGCATTAAAACATACGAAACATGTTTTTTTTGGGTTTACTTCTAATTTTCCGCTCAGCAATACAAAGCACAACTTGTAGGTTGTACATACAATAGACGTTTACAGTACAAAAAAGCATTAAAAACAGCAAACACGTATTTTTGGGTTTTCTTCCAATTTTCCGCTCAGCAATACAAAGCACAACTTGTAGGTTGTACATACAATAGACGTTTACAGTACAAAAAAGCATTAAAAACAGCAAACACGTATTTTTGGGTTTTCTTCCCCATCGGTGGCTCACATGAACGTTAAGGAGCTACTCACCACTGAAGATGACCTATGAATGTACATACTGTATAGTAGAGACTCACTACTTGGGATGGAGCCCAATTCTCATGCTGGTGAGTGTCA
>JASANB010001633.1:0-10110 GCA_030248155.1 Sabatieria punctata
GGGTATCCGCCCATTTCGTCCCGACCGTTTCGTCCCCTTGCTGTTAGTCCCGGCTGTTTCGTCCCGACCGTTTCGTCCCGGCCAAGTTTTAAAGGGACCGTTTCGTCCCGGTTCCCAAAGTGAAACGTGCACATCCAAAGCGCGAAAACCAAATCGTTCATTCTTTTAAACAGAAGCCAGTCTGTCATACGTACTCATACAGTAATAAAGCCATGCATAATAGCAGCTGTACACAATAACAATACTATGCTCTGTACGGCCGGGACAGTTGGTGTAATGGTTTAGGCCGCAAAGCCCTATGCGCGTGGTCAGTGTTGCCAGGTACTAGCCAGTCCAGTATACTACACGCCAGCTCATAATTATTCTACTTTATACTACAATTTTCGACAATATACTACGTTTGCATACTACGCAGCAAAACTGTCAGATCAAAGGTTTAAAGCATAGAAATCTGTTATGTAATTCTGACAGCAATGGCAGAAGCGTTTTTTAATTTCGACTCAAAGAGTTTTTACACAAGCTAAAGTTTCAATGACTTTATCAGTTTGCATATGGTTTATACTTCCCGTTCCCCCCAGGGGTAAGCAAGTTCAAATTTAGATGGAAGTGGTTTCGATTCGACTTTTAAAAATACATGGGCTGGGGGCCTAGGGGCCTTACGATCCCAATCCGGCCAAGGCCCTCATCAGGCGTCCAGCCCCCTATCCCCTCTAGATTCTAAACTTCACCATATTCTAACTTAGGACGAACAAAAGTTTTGTACACTTTTTGTACAGTTTGATAAGAAGATCCTTGATAATCAGGTACAGGTACAGGTATACCTGATCCACAGTACCGCAAAGAGTTGGTCGTCGGCACAAAGCAAAACCCAGGCCACCGAAAGCCACTGTGTGCCTGGCATTTGACCTCTTGAAAGTTGTGGCGCATTTGGCATTTGATTTTGCCGCCGCCTTTGCAGTATACTGTAGTTAGCAGCGGGACGAAACGGTCACGCGTAAAAAATGGCCGGGACTAAACGGTTGGGACGAAACAGCCGGGACGAACAGCAAGGGGACGAAACGGTCGGGACGAAACGTCCTACAACCGTGTTTTTGGTGACTGTTTTTAGGCCAGGGCAGCATATCAGGGTAAAAGTGCGTGAAACAGCTATGAAACGGAACGATAATCACATTTTCGGAATCCTTAGCATTCAATCAATCATTCTATGGGTAAACAGACGCGCAGTTCAATTATTAGTTCAGCTTACCAGAAAAACTGCCAAGAAGTAGTCGAAAAATCCAGACCGGCGGAGCATTTCGGTTAGGCGCACCCCACACAGTGATCGCAGCCTATCATTTTGCACACCGCCGAATGCGCACGGACGTGGGCCATCGTTTGGTGGCACACCCATTGCCCTACGTGCTCATACAAAAGAGTTGTGTCGAAAACCCAGTAAAATCGATGATAAAAACCGGACAAAATGCAAAAATGCAAAAGACCTCAGAAGAAAATTTTATGCTGGGAGGTCATGCACTATACCGATCGAAAGCTCTCAGTCCGCTCTACAAATCGTATTCAAGACATGTTGAAATTTCATCCTCAGTTCTCCGAAATTTGCATGTTTTTCTGGAGCTATAATTTAGGGTTGCTGAGCAATGCACAGTTGCTGGGCAAAAAGAGGCATAAAACAGGTACGAAACCGAAATGTGAGTACAGTTTCGGAATCCTGAGATTGTTAGCTATCGTTTGTTGGGTGAGCCGCCGCGATTAGAGCAAGTACATGGGCGACAGGTGTCAAAACCTGTCGAAAAATCAGTCAGAAAATGCACCATTTTCGACCCAATTTTTGAATGGTCGCCGTTCCGGCGTATGAGCCCGCAGAACAATTCGGCTTACACGGCTGGATTGCCCACGTAATTATCTGCGCAGCGCACCATTAGCTGGCCCTCTAGCTTGTAGGACGCCAGAACGGTGCGCACGTTTGTCAGGTGTTGCATCGGCGCTACTTTTGCTAAGCAGAAAAATTTGAATTTCGCGCCAACCAATAGACACAGAAAGACTGGGGTTATTGTGTTTGAAAGCTCGCCGCAATCCACATCGAATGGTGGGAGGCCCATTTCTGTGCCCCTTTTCCTTCAAAAGGTATAAGCGCTTGACGAAGTGGCGCCCATCATATTTTGGAAAAGTCCGTCGTGCGACCCCCCCCTGGTTCTTACCAAAACCACACATTTTTCGTCCATACAAAATTTCCACTTCCGGCCAGGTCAGTGCAATGTTCCTTCTTCTTTTCTTTTCGGTCAACGATTTGGCAGCCATAGTCAAGATTAGGAACCGAGTGAAGAAAAAGAACTGGTTTGGAGTCGAACCACATAGTGACGTCCATGCGTCGCTTGACTGGGCTTGCAAACGTCGGGCACTCAACGTCGCACCGGTACTGTTTGTATTGACCTAAAACGAAAAGCTAAGTCATGTAATTAAAATTTGAGCAGTACACACGACACACCTCGCTTCATCTTGGTTCTAATTCCGTCATCACTGATGCTGAATGGCTCTTTCAAATCGTTCGGAACAAGTGGTTTCTTGGACAAAGCGCCAACGATGTACGTACGTACGTATCATGTCTCAAGAAAGCTTCTGTAATTCTGTAGAGAGGAACAAACCTCACCAGCGCCGGCGGTCATAATTAGCGCCAAATTCGAAACGGACTCTTCACTATTCAGCACAATCAGATGTCTGCTGCCTGACTACCTGAATGAATTGGAAACAGCAGCAATATAACAGGCTCGGGAATAAAGATTCGGGTGTCTAGAATAAAAATTCGGGTGCAAACACAGTTTCGGCTTTACCTAGATTCGGGATTGTTGCAAAATCGGCTTCGGGATTGTTGCAAAATCGGCTTGGACGGGGTCCCCATCCAGGGAGGACTGGCCTAAGTCGGGTGGGGGGCAGACCCCCAGACCCCCTGTTACATGTATGCATCTAGCTATCTGACAGCAATATTTGACACATAGTACAGTACAGAATACAGAATATAGAATCAGATGCAAATCAGACAGACATTCCATTCTGGAAGAAAACGTCAACCAGCAACCAGCTGACATGATAAGCTCACATATTCTTACGACCAAATTGGCATGCATGCCATGCAAATTGGCAAGCTGACAACACATTCCACCATACCACATGGATGCTATATAACCGATGCATAGCCACACAACTCCTATTTTGTGCATTTGTGCTACTGTCAGCCTTCCTTGGTCTTAAACTGCTAGCTAATCCGCTGAGAACGGTACATGCACATCCGATTCGATCCAATCCAATCCGACCTGGCGGGGGCCGTACAATGTAGTAGTATGTTATGTATTCCTGAGAGAATATGTTTATGTTATCCACTTCGAAAAGACCGTTTAACCCGAAACTGGGTCGTTTACCCGAAGCAGTGGTGTGCCGGTTGAATTTAGTTAGTTATTTACTAAGTAAAAACATTAGTTAGTTAGTTAGTTAGTTACTAACTTTTACTAACTAAACTCAGATTTCGCTTAACTAAACTCAACTCAAACTAAATTGCCACAGGTATCTAGTTGCTAGTGAAAATTCTCAAAAAGTCTGGGGTCTCATTCAGGTTCTGTTTGATAGAGAGATCTCTCGCAAAGAGGGCACGAGGTTCACTTGTTTTAAACACAGATACTTGTGACAAAAACAGAATACTGCTTGGCATTCGTAATGGTTTATGTATACTGTACGCATAGGTAGAGCTCATCCGCTTAAGGGGTTGTGGGGATTAAGCCAGGTCGGAGGGATTGAGCCCAAACGGAGGGAGGATTGAGTACTAAAAATCGCATAAAGAAACTGCTAATGTGTGCTCAAGCACAGCTAACAGTCGCGGTTTTACAAGCAATAATTGTAAAAAAAATATTAAAAATTGGGACAAAAATTGCCCTCCAGAAAAATCGGACGGGAAGTCCTCTTGAGGTCCCGATCTGGAGGTTGCCCTTTGCTTGGGGCAACCTTCGAAACCGCCCTGTTACTACAGTATACATTACATGTACTGTATGAGGTACCATACATGTAACAGGTCATCCGTTGAAGGGGGTTGGGGTTCTAGCGCCGGCCGGGGCTGTCTGAGCCCAAATTTTGGGAGGGAGTTGGGCACTAAAAAACGCTCAAAAATCGAAAAAAACCATTTTTTTAGCTAAAACTCGTCAAAAATCGCTAATTTGGGCTGGAATGCAGCTAAAAGTGCTGTTTTACGGTAAAAAATTACTTGCCAGAAAATCAGAGGAGGGTCGGAAAAATCGTCTCGGCGGAGGATGTCCCCATCCGTGGGGTTCTGGCCTAAGTCGGGTGGGGCACCCAGACCCCCTGTTACATGTATGTGAGGTACCTACTGTATGTACATCCACCCACTTTTCCAAAGAGTGACAATAAACGCCTAAACTTAGATAAATAATAAGCTCCAAATCCATACATGTAACAGGGGGGTCTGGGGGGTCAGCCCCCAGCCACCCGACTTAGGCCAGACCCACCCGATGCCCCCTCCCCCGAGACGATTTCGCCGACCCCCCCCTCCGATTTTTCTGGCAAGTAAATTTTTGAGCAAATTTTTACAATTTTTTACAATTTCAGACACAAAAATTGCCAAAATCGCCTGCAAAACAGCGCTTTTTAGCTGTATTGCAGCCCAAATTAGGGATTTTTGGCGACTTTTAGCCACAAAATTGCGATTTTTTTCGATTTTTGAGCGTTTTTTAGTGCCCACCCCCCTCGCAAAATTTTGGTTCAGACCCCCCGGCCGGCGCCAGACCCCCCCAACCCCCTCCCCCTTCGGCGGAAGACCTGTTACATGTACTGTATGTCCAAAACTATTTGTTTTGTCTTCATATGTCTATATTTTCATTGTTCCTGTCCTGATATGCAGCTTTTTGATAAACTAAACGTTAATATTTCGAAATTTTTGTAGAAAATAATGAGAAATACTGTTGTTTTGTGAATATTCTGAACCTAACAGGTCTACAGAGCTAATACTAATCGGTTTCAATGCATTAATGGCCTTATTTCTACTAGTTTATTTAACTAAACTCATAACTAAGTAACTCGATAATTTTTGGCTAACTTACTAAACTCGGAGAGCGAATTTAGTTACTAACTTTTACTTACTAAATTCAAATATGAAAAGTTTTAACTAACTTTTACTAACTAAATTCAGAAAATTTTCGTTTGGCACAACACTGACCCGAAGTCATGCTTCGTTTACCCGAAGTCGTTCTTCGTTTACCCGAAGTCGTGCTTCGTTTACCCGAAGACGTTCTTCGTTTACCCGAAGTACTGTTGTTTAATACCGAATTTTTCAAATGCGTATGCGTATGCGTATGCGTATACGCATTCCAATTACAAATGCGTATGAGTTTACGTATACGCAGCAAAAACTAATGCGTATTTTGCGTATTGCGTATACGTAATGCGTAATCTCAGAAGCAATAAGAAATTTCACTGAACAGCTTTTTTTGGCTCTACAGTATGCTGTTTAGATGTCCAACTTTATAATCCAGGTTTTTTAGGCTTGATGATAAATTTCTGCCCTCAAAGAATTACACTATGATGTTTTCAAAAGGCATGAGATTTGCGCTTTCCTAGACTTAAATTGGTCAAATGGTCATTTCCAGAAGAACACTAGCATTCAAACATAATGTTTTTGTTTTTTTTTGTTTTTTAGATTCCATTGTCCTTTCGGACAGCTCAGGAGGACACCCCGCGCTCTTATCAGAGCCTTTCAATGGAGTGCCCTGCCTACACACAACCCTCCCCTTTACTGTCATAGAGTGCAACGGCAGCTCCGGTTCGGTTCCCATTTACCTACTGGCCATCACCGGCTTTCGGTGGTCTGGGTTGTGCTTTATGTCGACTACTTCCAGTCGCTTCGACCGGTTTTGAACCCACAAACAACTGTTCTCGCAGATGCCGGGGCCGCCGTGACACACGGGATAGCGAAAACTACCAGTGGCCAAGACGCGACAATAATAATAATTAGGGTTCCGACGATATATCGATATCGATATCGAAAAGTCGATATATCGACCCTTTTTCCAATATCGATATCGCGATATTTCGCATCGATATTTTCGATATTTTTTGTGTGGAAAAGTAGGGCAAAAACAAAACTGACACCAAGTTTATCTCTCTGGAACAGTAAAAAAAACAGTTTTTCCTGGACAACTCAGAAATCGATGGTAGTCAAAACCTAACAGTGGCATGATAGCTCTCAGAAACATAAACTTCTCGGCATTCTCAGCTTTCAGACAGCAACGCTTAGGTTCTTAAATGTCTGCAGCAGCAGTGAAGAGCTGCTCACTCCACACACTTAAAGCAGGAGGGCAGAAGCAGACATGGGCTAGCATTTCGGTTGAGGGGTGGTAAATTTTCAAATCCTGAGGGGGTACCGCCGGACTGATGGGTGGTCGAAAGGATGGTAAGCAAAACAGTCCGATTTTTTGACTAAAGTCAAGATTTTTTTGGCTTATTTGTCATTAAAATAACTTAAAATATGCTATTCTGTCTGAGCTCATTTATGCCTAATGAGGGTGGGGCATCGGCCTGAGGGGATCAACCTTTTTATTGAAGGGCTTCAGAAGGGCCACTAAATTTCTGCCATTCTCTGCTTGTTTGATATCAGATCGCTAATTGCATCAGTGCTTGACTGAGAAGCAGTGAGAGCAGATTGCTCTTTCGAACTTTCAGATCTTCTTTCATAACTATAAATATCGATATCGATATCGATATCGATGTCGATCGATATTGAACTGAAAATATCGATATCGATATCGAACATCGACGAATTTTCATATCGTCGGAACACTAATAATAATAAACACAGTGGCGTATCCAGAATTTCGGAAGGGGGTGTAAAATTTTGAAAGTGCCTGGTTGGGCCGCCGCCCAACCAGGGTAAGAAAATTTAGCAAAATTTGCCTTCAAAAAGGCGTTTAAAACACATTCCAGGCTTAAAATTAACAGAAATTACAAGTTTTAGTAGTTTAAAGCAGCCTGCCCGACCAGGGAGAGAAAATTTTTAAAATTTAGCCTTCAAAAACGCATTTAAAAGGCATTCTAAGCACAAAATACACAGTTTTTTTTTGGTACATAATTCATTAGTTTCGCTTATTTTTGACAGACTTTCTCTTCCTACCTCCACCGCAAAGGGGGTGTACCCAGCCTACCCCCCTGGATACGCCACTGCAGTGGAAGCACAAACAGATACCCTCTGAGTATACAACACAACTGATGTCACCCAAAACCATAGAAACTCTAAATTCAAGGATTTGCCGCAAGTTTCCTTACCTCATAAACTTATCCTCTTCTTGAAATATTTGCAAGCAGAACTTAGATACAGCTTCAAATTATCTCAGAAAATTTATGGTAACCTCACCTCACACTGAAAACATGAACAATGACTATTTGGTAACAACTTGAACTAATTTTTTTGCAAGACATTCGAAAAGGCAGCTATTTTTGAAAACCAATACGCATTACGCAAAAATATGCAAATTGTTGGCAGAATGCGTAATAATATTGCGTAATGAAATTCAAATGCGTATGCGCATGCGTATGCGTATACGCATTCTAAAATACAATGCGTACTTTGCGTAATGATATGCGTAATGCGTATACGCATGCAACAGTAACCCGAAGTCGTTCTTCATGAGCAAAATTGACCCAATTTTCCGAAGCTTCGGTTCGGGTTGAAAGGTTCGGTTGATTTTTTTTCTGAAGTATAAAAATGTCTTGGTTCAGGTGACCCGAGTCTACCTCTTACCCGCCCCACAGGACCCGATTTTTCTGCCGAAATTCCGAAGCAAGTTTGTGTTCATGTTAAGAGTAACCCGAATCTAGATTGTGTGGTGACCCAAATCATTTTTTGGGTTACCCGAAGAATAGTTAGGGGTGACCCGAATAATTCTTTAAACTCAGTGAACCATCATTTGGGGCGAATTTATCTGTTTTTCTGTGACGATTACGCAACAATCTGTGCACATTTGCATTTGCTGTTTGTTTCTAGGTGCTATGCCTCCTTTCAGTTGGATTTCGGCGATCCCTGCCTCTGTTGGGCCACCCTACTTAATATAAAATCCTTCAAGCAAGCGGCAATCTGCTATGCAGCTTTTATGAAAAAAGCAGACACGTACACTGTCGTTAGCAATACAAAAGAAACACGTAAAAGCCTAGTCAATGACAGCACTTTAATCTGCTATTCAGATCTGTTCACAGCATGTTGTTTTGCAAACACAGAAACCATTCCAGTGCACTTAGGATCGTCATAAAAGAATTCCACATTGGTGTGGAAAGACCAGTCGCAAAAACCGGGACACAGCCCTATCTGACACCGGTAGCACATAAAAGTAGTGTGTTTTTCCTTTGAGCGTGAGCCATGCACTTTCCTCTAGTGCAAGATACTAACCGGTGATGTCGGTCGGTGCTGTTTCAGCCGGAAGGAAATTAGCAGCCTAATTGGCGCCAAATTCGAATTTAAATTCGGGTGTGCAAAAACGAATTGGGTCTCAGATCGGTAAATGTATTCGGCCTTAGTTCGGTTATGCAAAATCGGGTTCGGTTACACGAAGCATATTCTGGTTCAGCTTTTGTACTTCGGTTCTAGGGTAACCCGAAACCGCTATTCGGGTGACCCGATACTATACCTTACTCCCTACTATCTCTGACTATAAAGCTTCAGGATGCATGGATCAGTCACTTTGGGGGGGAGCTCCCGAAACTGTTTCGTTTACCCGAAGTCATGCTTCGTTTACCCGAAGTCGTGTTTCATTTACCCAAAGTTGTGCTTCATTTACCCAAAGTCATGCTTCGTTTACCCGAAGTCGTGTTTCGTTTACCTGAAGTCGTGCTTCGTTTACCCGAAAGTCGTGTTTCGTTTACCCGAAGTCATGCTTCGTTTACCTGAAGTTGTGCTTCGTTTACCTGAAGTCGTGCTTCGTTTACCCGAAGTCATGTTTCGTTTACCCGAAGTCGTGTTTCGTTTACCTGAAGTCGTGCTTCGTTTACCCGAAAGTCGTGTTTCGTTTACCCGAAGTCATGCTTCGTTTACCTGAAGTTGTGCTTCGTTTACCTGAAGTCGTGCTTCGTTTACCCGAAGTCATGTTTCGTTTACCCGAAGTCGTGTTTCGTTTACCCGAAGTCGTGCTTCGTTTACCTGAAGTCGTGCTTCGTTTACCTGAAGTTGTGCTTCGTTTACCTGAAGTCGTGCTTCGTTTACCCGAAGTTGTCACCGTTTTTAAAAGAGGGGGGGGAATTATTATTTAGTTAATTTAAGGGTAGAGAGAGAGAGGGAATAGGGGTGACAGTAGTGTAGTTAACTATTAGCGGCACAGGGTTCGTGCTTGCGGCTGAGATTGGCACCAGCGAAGTTCCAGCACCAATTTATTCTCCCGGCACACACACTACTACAACAGCAACTACAACAACCTCCACTACTACACGCACGACGCCCTTATATAGCGGGCCATATAGTCATACATCCGGCGGCGCGTAGGCCGCCGGAAATACCAGCTCCTACACGTCGCCGGAAATACCGTCACCTGAGTAATACATCCCAAGCGACTAAATCTATTGCAGTGAGTGACAAAGTCATGTTTCGTTTACCCGAAGTCGTGCTTCGTTTACCCGAAAGTCGTGTTTCGTTTACCCGAAGTCATGCTTCGTTTACCTGAAGTTGTGCTTCGTTTACCTGAAGTCGTGCTTCGTTTACCCGAAGTCATGTTTCGTTTACCCGAAGTCGTGTTTCGTTTACCTGAAGTCGTGCTTCGTTTACCCGAAAGTCGTGTTTCGTTTACCCGAAGTCATGCTTCGTTTACCTGAAGTTGTGCTTCGTTTACCTGAAGTCGTGCTTCGTTTACCCGAAGTCATGTTTCGTTTACCCGAAGTCGTGTTTCGTTTACCCGAAGTCGTGCTTCGTTTACCTGAAGTCGTGCTTCGTTTACCTGAAGTTGTGCTTCGTTTACCTGAAGTCGTGCTTCGTTTACCTGAAGTTGTCACCGTTTTTAAAAGAGGGGGGGAATTATTATTTAGTTAATTTAAGGTAGAGAGAGAGAGAGAGGGAATAGGGGTGACAGTAGTGTAGTTAAC
>JASANB010001636.1:0-73509 GCA_030248155.1 Sabatieria punctata
GAACCAAACCGGCGCTGTCTTGCACCGACAGCAATGGGGAGGGTTGCTGTTAAAGGACCTTGTGTCTCTTCCTGTTGGATATCCCTAGTCGAAAGGACAAAACGTTACAACGCCTACCCATAGCCATAGATGGTATCAGTGCCACGGTAGGGGTACCATATCGTACCAACAGAGTGGCCCGAACGTGGGGTACCGATGATTGTGTACCATACCGTATATTGTGACGATAACATACATACATGGTGCCAGTACATACGGCGTCAAGTGCCCGACTGTTATACTGGCTAAAGTGTCTCCTATTTAAACAATAATCTTGCAGGTGGAAAACTAATAGAAAATTAGTGACCCCGCTGTGCAAAGGTGAAAAAGATAGTTCTAATGGTACCTCGTTCATGCTTTCAACCAGGAGTAGAGGAATGCTCACAGCCGACACCCCGAATTTAGAACAGAGTCGAATGATATTGCGTAGCCCATTGATACAGGGATGTCTAGAAAGAGGCAGCGGTCGGTAGAGTAAGTGTCACCGATCACAAATTACTGCCCAAAACCACTACCTACACTAACATGCCGAAGGGGTAAGGGGGTTGGGGCTCTGGTGCCGGCCGGGGGGGGTCTGAGCCCAAATTCAAGGGAGGGGGTTGGGCACTAAAAAACGCCTAAAAGATCGCAATATTTCGGCCAAAAATCGCTAATTTGGGCTCAAATACAGCAAAAAGTGTTGTTTTACAGGGAATTTTGGCAATTTTTGTGTCTGAAATTGTAAAAAATCGCAAAAATTTTCTCAAAAAAATTACTTGCCAGAAAAATCGGAGTGGGGCGGGAAAAATCGTCTCGGAGGTGGCCTAAGTCGGGTGGTAGCAGACTCCCCGTTACTGGCAGCCTCCAGGTTTTCCTGGCGAATGGATGACTGACATATGAGACATTTTGATTAGCTAACCGGCTATTAATTTCCTGTGTTTTCAAGAGCTCATCGCCAACCATATGAAAGACAACTTGGGCTTGTCGCAAATTGGAATGCTTTGTAATGTACACATCGCCTGCATTCAAAGTCTCCGACGCAAAGCCCAAATTACTGCTACCAGCACTTTCACTGCTCGATCCATCACCACTTTTAGATTCTGCGTGTTTTGTAAGTCGCCACTGATTGGCGCGCACAACCTTGACAAAACTGCAAGTAGAGACGGGCAGTCAACACAGAGGACATACCTCTTTTTCCAAGTTTTCCAGCTGAGTTTCAAGTGAATCAAAATGTAGCTCTGCAGGATTCTCGCAGGCGCGCGCAAACTCTAGAGAAGCCAGCCTTTCATTGATTCAGTCGGTTGGAGGTACCTGTGTGGAAGGAGTGATGGTAGGACGGTCGCGAGTCCACCAACAAGGCCAGTGCACTGAGCTCGTGGCCGTAAAGACTCAACGCCATCTGAAGGCGACAGGAGTCGTCCACAAGACCAGTGCCCACCTTGGCACGACACAAATCAATCGGTCTGACGGCAGTGAGGCGCAAGTTATGCATCGTTTTTAACTGAGCGCCTTAAACACCACAATCAGTACAGTGCTCATGAACAAAAGTTTCACCTAAGTAGATAGTAAAGCTCTCTTCTCGTGTCGCCCCTGCAGTCAACGAGTCGCCATGTGGACGACCGGAAACTTGACTAGTAGATCTAAAAAGTTGGTCCCGTTCACTTTAGTTCAAATGATTTGGAATCGAGCTTTTTTCGACCATAACTTTTAAATACCAAGTTTTCAGGGCTCTTTCTCATGCTATACAATTCTTTTGCTGAGCTGCGGTCTGTCCTAACGTCAGAATTGCAATTTCTCAGCATATCATTCGCCCCATGAAAAAAGCGGGTCTCTAAAAAACATGGTCCACTTTTCTGTGTCTGGTGTTGTTTGCTGAAATTGTGCTCGGCTTCAAAGATTGGACCGACACTTTACTGGACTGGACTGAGTTTTTTGTTCTACAAACTTGCCCAACTTCGCACTGTCGGAGCACTGTCTCAATATAAATCTGTAAAAATATGACCAAGGTATTTGTTCTCTGAACACTTCGATTGAGCCGGCAACAGAGCCCTTTATCTTTTGACCGACCAGTCTCAACATCAACCTGACAAGGCTGCAGAACTTACTATACATGTAAATATTTTTTCGGCTATTTGTGATTCCAGGAGCTAAACGTATTCGCGACTTGATTGTCAATGCGTTGAATTCTCAGAGTTGAACCTAATCCTTTATTTTATCGATAATGATTTTATTCGCCGCGGTATAAAACGCGAACGCCTAAAAAACTGCAATTCTGATTCTGAGATAAGTGCAGACGAAGCTCAAAGAAAGAATCGATCGACGTGACAATATAGACACACTGAAAATTATTATTTCAAAAAGGTATGGTGGAAAACCTCGATTGCAAATCAATTTGAAATGGACTTTAGTAACTTGCTGCGACTGTAATCGTAGACATCGACCGGCTGTACTCCCTGTTCCTTCAGCACCTGTTCCTCGTGCAGTTTCAGCACAAAACTTCTGAATTCTCGTCGCTGAGCTTCCACCATAGCAGTCAACTGACTGTCATAGTTAGTTTCCACCAACTAAAAGGTCGCTTTCAGCTGAACCGGCCACCCTTTCAACTGCCGACTTACATGAAGTTTCTCAAAGTGCTTCGAGGCAACCAGACTGACCTGCTGATCGGCAGGACCAGAGTTTAACTCACGAACTGCTTGATCAATCACCGAAGCGTGTCTATAAACACGTCTAGCTAATGTCATATTCACAAGGCTGTAAGGCGTGCTGATCGATAATCTTACCGTAGTCCTTCCAATGTCTGCTTGTAAAACAATTCCTATTCCTATCACACCTTTTTTTTGATGATTTTTATTACTAGAAAGTACGTAGTAGTTTTTATCGCATGTCTGAATTGAGCAAATCTCATCTAGTCTTCAAATAGACATATCCTACTGACACAGTTGTTAGGGTCAAAAGGGTCGTGGGCTTAGGGGTTCAGACCTAGGGTTAGGCTTAACAATTCTAATACAGCAAAAACGAAAAGTCGGAAGTGGGAAAAGTCGGAAGTGGGCACAAACCGGGCAAAGGGGATGGGGATGGCTGTCCTCCCCTCAGGCTCTGACGTACGCCCCATCAGGCAGCCGGTAGCCCCTTAGGAATTTTTAGGACGAATTGTGTGTAGAAAATTATGATAAAAGTATTCCAAGATTAGGTGTAAATGAGCTCAGAATAGCTTACAGCTGAAATGCTAGCCCATGTCTGGATAGAGCATAAATCCAGGCCGCAGAAGACTAGCAGGCTAGGAGGATTTGGCCAAAACAAACTGTAAACAACTAATAATAACCGTGCCAAAAATCTTTTCATTCGGTTGAAAATTGACGGAATGGCGGCCATTTGAAATTATTCGGAAAACTCGAAAACCGCGAGGCGGTATTTTTTTATGGCCAATATCATACATGGGCCGGAAAAACGGGTTGGGGTAGTCAAAATCCGAAAATTTGGGGTGGGCCTACCGATTTGGTGGTCAAGGCAATTTTGTTGGGTAGGTCCAGGAACAAAAGTCGGCTTCCAAGTGGGTGGGTGAGGTCGTCTGGGGGTTCTAGTCTAAGTTGGGCGTGGACAAATCCACAGACCCCGGCCTATGTACGGTCAGCATTGTATGTACGTGTCGCTCTAGAAGTCAAGAAAGTTAATAGAACTCCTCTGAAACAGAAGTTATTTGATAAAAAGGAAGCCCAGTGCTAATCTCTACAACTCGTTCGGTCGAACAACTATCAGTGGTTGTTTGAATAATGCATAGCGAAAAATCTGTCCAACCACGGAAAAATAGTCAGAAAAAGGGCAAACTAAGCTTGAATCAACTTAAGCCTAAGCTGAAGGCCTAAAATAAGGTTGGACTGGTAAGTAAAGGTTTGTTTTACAGTCCGAGTTAAACGTACTCTCGCTTCAGACGATCGATCTCCCAATCCCTCGCTCGCACCAATTTATTAAGTTCGGAAGCCAGCCGAGCCTCTTTGTCCAATATTCTACGTACAACCTCACTGCACGACCCAGTCACCAGCGACTGATAGACTGCACTGAAGGCTTCGTCTGCCGAATGAGCCTTTGGAGGGACGAACAGCTTCAAGTGCTTAAAACTGGTTTCTTTTTACAGTCAGCAAATAAGAACATGGTACTAGTACACACATGGTACCGGTTTAACTGCCTTATATAGATTTTGATGGGGAATACTTTGCAGAGATAATGAAAATGGCCAGTTACTGTTTGTTCTCTTCAGTGCAGAAGCATACATGGGCCGGAAAAAATGGAGGAGTATGTCTTTTCGGCGGGGGGTGGGGGTAAAGGATGCCTAGGGGGTGTGACCGAAAATTTGTTGCTTAACCAAAAAAAGTCGCCGGATTTTCGGAGGGGGTATTGGCTGCCGAGGGGGTTGTGACCAAAATTTTTTGCTTTCCCAAAAAACTCGACAAAATTTTGGAGGGGGTATGACTGACTGAGGAGGGTCTGAGATCAAGTCGGTCTTCCAAAAAAAGGTCGCCGAAGGGGGTCGGACCTGCCGGGGGTGCCGCCAGCCGGCGAGGGGGGTATGGACGGCCGAAGGGGGTATTGGCCGGCGAGGGGGTAAACCCCCTTACCCCCTCGGCCCATGTATGTGATGAAGACAGCAGCAACCAGATACAAGAAAAAAATCGGACACCTGTTGGAAATTGTTTATCCAATCGTCGGCAAGTTGTTCGGATTCCTGATCTGATAAGGAGAACAACGACTCCACAGCTTCATCCGCCACTGAATCGAAGTACTGTGTAGATTCGCGTTGCACAAACGCTTCCAACTGTTGTTTCAACTCTACAGCAGAACAGCTACTTTTTTAACCTTTTTAACGAAATATACGCGAAAACCCTTGACTTTAGCAAAAAACGGGACTCTAATTTTTATTACTCAGTCTGAAATAGCTCATGGTACTCACGTCGTTGGCTCAGTGGGTATCTGGCTGTCAAAGTTTTCAAAAGCCAGCGTTTCTGGGAAGAAAAATGCAGGGATCAACGAAGGAGTCAAAATAATTAAGGTTTTCCACTCGATGGCGGCAAAAACATACAACACAATAGACGCAACCTATCCAACTTACCATTTCGGGCAAAGCAAGGCACCCGATGTACAGCACAGAGCATTGCCAACAGTTCGGGTAAATCGTTTCTTGAATCAACGAAAGGTACTTTAACATCATAATCAAACTCTAATTTGTAGCCATTCTTTTGAAAGATAAACGAAAACTTTCGAGTGTTGTCGGCTTTCATGTTGTCCAATATCAGTAGACTCGGGTAGGGCAAACAACACTGCTATACAAAGGTGCGTCGTTCGTTGAGGTTTCATCCAGTTATAGCACAGTTGTTAATGGCGGGAGGAGGCCCATTCCCCCCCCACCCGGCGCTGCCGCGGCCGGATTACGGTATGCGCTATCTGCTCTATGTTTGGTGTGAAAATATATTTTTCTTCCCCTCCGCTGAGGTTTTTGAGAGGTCAGAAATGATTTTATATTTGGAAAATGCGTCTCTAGGAGTTCTTTTATGTTTCTAAAACAGGCTATCCGGAGCGTGCCTATACTGATGCGTCCATCTAGGGGTATTTTTATGTTTTTAAAACAGGACCTCTGGAGCGTTCCTATACCGATGCGTCCCCTAGGGGTATTTTTATGCTTTTAAAACAGGGCCTCTGGAGCGTTCCTATACCGATGCGTCCCCTAGGGGTATTTTTATGTTTCTAAAACAGGCTATCCGGAGCGTGCCTATACTGATGCGTCCATCTAGGGGTATTTTTATGTTTTTAAAACAGGGCCTCTGGAGCGTTCCTATACCAATGCGTCCCCTAGGGGTATTTTTATGTTTTTAAAACAGGGCCTCTGGAGCGTTCCTACACCGATGCGTCCCCTAGGGGTATTTTTATGTTCTTAAAACAGGGCCTCTGGAGCGTTCCTATACCGATGCGTCCCCTAGGGGTACTTTTATGTTTGGAAAACAGGCCCTCCAGAGATTTCCTACACCGATGCGTCCCCTAGGGGTACTTTTATATTTGGAAAATTGTCAGGCCCAGACCCAACCCAGGCCTCCAAAAGTCGGTGACGGTAAATACGTAAATGGGAACCGAACTGGAGCTGCCGTTGTACCGTACCTGATAACAGCAAACGAGAGGGATGTTTGCACTTGCAGGCAGATATTCTGAAAATAATTGGCATACCGGGTATCGGTATTTATAAAAATTGCAACTACTTGGAGATTTAAGTTGTTCTGTTTTAGTGCTTTTACTACCACTTCTCTGTGAAGTCGTTTAAACTTCGCGCGCTTTGTGTTGTTTCACATGCAGCAATATTACAGTAACCCGCCGCGGCAGCGCCGGGTGGGGGGGAATGGGCCGGGAATCGTTAATGGCATCGCTTAGGGTACGGGTGCAGTATCCCCGCGCCGCCGTACCCATTTAGGATAAGTACGGTTCGCTCCGTACCCAAATAGGATAAGAGCGGCAGTGCACTCTTTGCACTGCGGAAGAAGTGCGGTGCGGTTCATTGGTGCAAGATAATCGTCATTTTTCAAACACTGCCGAATATGGTATCAAATCAGTGTTTACAATCTCAATATGGTTAAATTACACACGATAAACCAATTACTGTATTAAAATACAGGGTTGCCCATTTATCTATCCGGAGTTTCACCTAAACTGCACGAACGTCAGCATTTTTAACCTCAAAATTTTAGCCCTTCAACCACGAGGTAGTTAGGCGCTTCCGTTTGTTCACTTTAACGGTGAACACGTGTAAGTATATACCTAACGGTTGAAGGGACAGACTTGGCTAAACTTATTAGAATAAAAATTCTGAGGTTGTATGCATGTTGTGTTAAAAAATCAGTGAAATTGATTGGTGAACACAAAAGTGACAGCAAGACGAAACCCCGGATAGATAAATGGTCCATCCTGAATATTCGTCCCTCTCAATTAGGCATGCATTGCGAACTGTGGTTGGATGGATGGATGGACTGTCCGTCCTGAGCTGTAGCCCCAGCGTAAGGCCGCCCGAGACCAGATGGGCCAATCACGAAAACCCCATCCTTCCCTTCGTTTGCTGCCCCCGCTACTAGCTGCACACATGCTCGGCGTCAGTCCTGCTGCCACTGGTGGCTGTCCTCGGTTGTCCAAACGCATGCGTGACTGCTGTTGTAGTGACACCATATACAGAATATGGATATGGTACCGTCACCATATATGGTACCCGTACCTTCGCATTGGTACCGGTACCACTAACTAACCTAGGTACCGGTAACATATGGTATCGGTACCATAAACGGAGTTAAGAAGTGCCTGACTGTTGTAAGTTGCAACTAAGCATGCTCTGCACGTGTAGCAATACAAGCACCACATTCGTTCCCGAAACACGCTGACTGCAGCGCACCAATATATTAAGGATCTAAGTCTCTTACATTAATCACCGAGGCTACTGAAAACACAAGAAACGTGGCAGAAAAGAAAAGATGGCACTATTATACCACGACGCCCGAGATCAACATTCCAAATCAACGAATGCAAAACTAATCGCTGTATACATTATTTCATGTCTAGACAGATCAGGCACTATCAACAATAACGGTTTTTGTTTCTTCATTCGTTTTCCAGAAAATCTAGCCGCTCCAATTTGTCTTCAGCACAGTATACCAGAAAAGCCGTCAGTTGCCGCCACTTGCCCATTTGTTGCTAAACAAACCAAAGTAAGCTTTCACAAAAAAAATACTATGCACGTTGCAGTCTTGGCCTTGGGTAGTCTACGCTACCCCCATGTGTCACGACGGCCCGGCACCCATGGAAGCGGTGTGTTTGTGGGTTCGAAACCTGTCGAGGCGATGGGAAGTAGTCGACACAAAGCCCAAACCCAGGCCGTCGAAAGTCAGCAATGTAAAGTAGATAAATGGGAACCAAACCGGCGCTGTCTTGCACACACTGACAGCAAAGGGAAGGGTTGTTGTTAAGGAGGCTGCCGGACCTTGTGTTTCTTCCAGCTCTATGTATAGCAGTTGGCTACTCCTAGTCCGAAAGGACAAAAAGTTACAACAACAAAACAACAAATATATCAAGGTTAATAGCAAAACATATTTCACCTGATTTGGCTCTTGAGCAATCGGCCGTCCAGAGGCCAGAAATGCACCAAAAGCCATCGCGAAAATTCCACAGTCAGAGAAGTTAGATTGACGGGGAATCTAAACGAATATAGAAATGATTTCAAACGTTTACCGGCCACGGATGACCGGTAAGAAGCGATACAAAACTGTTAACAGCCGTTGGCGGGGGCCAGAACCGATGCTAGCAGTAGTGTACGATTAAGATTTTGCAAAGGTGGTGTAAAAATTTGAAGAGATTTGTCTGGACCCCTGGTCTGGACTAAGAGGGGGTATTGGCCGGCGAGGGGGAGGGGTATACCATGACATTCCCCTGACTGCCACAAGCCCTGTAATGAAAATTAACACTTACGTGCTCGTCGATTAGTTCGACCCATTCGGATGGTTCATGCCCTGCAGTTTCTTCAGCTTGAGCCACAATCTCTCTAAAAATCGTAAGGATTATTGTGTCGCACAAAAAAGAGTTATTACGGCACCTGAACCATGGCAGAACTGCGTCAGGATCGGTTCCATTTCCTAGAGAATCATAGTAGGTAAGCGTCTTCTCCTGGGTATTGATTGCCTTAAAGTACATCATATGCTGTATGTGGTACCTGTACCCATGCTAGTGGCGCCATAAATGGTACCGGCACCATCACAATAGTCCCCGAACGTGGGGGTACCGTCTATGGCACCACTAGCCTAGGTACCGGTATCATATATGGTGCCAGTACCATAAACGGCGTTGAGTGCGCGACTGTTACATGTTCAAACTGCTTACCAAAAGTGTCCAGTGTCCATTCTCTCTTTTACCCCTGTGCCATGGAATCAGCCAGAGGTTCTTATCAAGCCAGAGCTGATTATGCAGTCTATCAATGGCATCGTGAAACTGGAACAAGTATGACGGTATGCGTCCAACGGCGATACCGGTCTTCCCAGCATTTCTGTGCACCAGATAGCGAAAAAATCGATCGATACTCTGTTAATGTATAAAAGTTTAGGGTGATTTAGCAGTTTAGTACCTACCATGTCGCTGACATTGAGATTTTTATTACTGTCTAGGTGGAAATCCAAATCTCTCCTATCACGACAGTGAGGGTTCATGTACGTTTCGTTTAGCTGTGCGAACTCCTCATCAGTCAGTCCAATGCCGGCTTCCTAAATGTAGAAATATCGGAAGCATAGTACAAGCATTAGAGGAGAGCGAACAAAAACTCACATCACCAATGAATCGTTCCAGTGGGGCTCGACTCTTCTTCGGGGATACCCTGATGTTGGCTGCTGACTTCTTCGGGGACACACGGATTTTTGGCCCTGATTGTTTTGGGGACACACTGATTTTCGGTCCTGAAATCAAACACAAACAGAGCTAGAAAGAAAGCAAAAAACTTACGTTTAATGGGGCAGGCTTTCGCCTTTGCCCTCTTCGGCAATTTCTCTTTCTTGCCGCCTGTGCCAGTAGCAGTGCCAAAGAAGTCAGCTGTGGCTTTTTGTTTGGCTGTTTTGCGTCTCTTTGGATCCACGAGCAAGTACGACATGCGACTGAGGTACTTGGCTACAAGTTCGCACTCCACAAGTTCACGAATGTCTTTGGCATAAACTTGGTTCTGTCTGAATCGGTCTTTGGCTGCCCAGACAAAATAAGTAACCGACTTTTTGTTTGAGGGCTCATCCACGACCTGATCCCACAGCTGTTGCATGTCCTCATCTGCCAAGTTAGCCATACTGCCCAGCAAGTCAGCCAGATCTCTCTTTCCGTCCAATACTTTCCGATGCAACACAGCGTACACTTTGTCTTGCTTTACTTCATCTTGTTGCAGCTGCCATCGGCGGTGCTGGTGCAGTTGAGTGGCGACAAGACCGGTGAAAAAGTCCAAAAACACAGGCCACTTCGGGTGAGTGGGTGCACTCAACCTACAGAAGAACAGTTCCCAAGTGAATATGCAAAAATTAATTTCAATTACTTCTTTAATCTGCTGTGGTAAGCCTCAGCAACGTTTGTTGTTCTGTGACCATCGTTGTCCCACTGGCTCCAGTCTGTCAGAAAGTCGTATTTGTGAAACCAAGTCGCCTAAAATAAAATATATAAGCAAAGTATGATCAGTAAATGATATTAACCTGCACGTAGGTCACAAATTCCAGTTCGGATAGACTCAGCGATCTCATAGGATAACGCTGAGGCCCATGTTTCAGGAACTGATCCCACCACTTCCAAGCTAATTTTGGTGGAAGCAAAGGAAGGGCAAGGATCTGCCGAATCCACTGCCAGGTCTCACTTTGGGCCAAATACAGCGGTTTCAAGCCCAGTCGAAAAGCATTGCGCAAAATGGCCTGAGCAAAGTGGAAGATGCAGCCCAAAATCTAAAATTAGCCCATTCTAGCAGTTTATACATGTTCATGTAGTACACAAACCTCGGCCTTTGGAAACGATTGCTTAGTCGCATTACGCATTCCAACCTCGAAATCTGTCACAATCTTTAGAGGTGACAGTTTCAAATCCAACGAATTGGTTTTTTCCTTGAGGGATTCCAAAACAAATTCATAATCTTGCTGTCGCCGGTGTTTCATCAACACATGCACAAGCGGTCCATAGTTGGCGTTGATCTATAACAGACAGAGAAATAACAGCATACAGAACCAACAACCTGTTCGGTACCACATCACATTTGAAGTTTAACCAAGAATTCATACTAAAGGAACAAGAACACTCTACTCCACAGTCAGCCGAACCGAAATTCGCAAACCCTATCGAAATATTGGCGCAGGCAAACACGTAACAGGGGGCCTGGGGGTCTGCCCCCAACCGACTTAGGCCAGACCCCCCCGAGACGATTTTCCCTACCGCCATCCGATTTTTCTAGCAAGTAATTTTTGCACTTTTTAGCTGTATTTCAGCCCATTTTTAGGGATTTTTGACGATCCTTAGCCAAAAAATTGCGATTTTTTCGAGTTTTGAGCGTTTTTTAGTGCCAAACCATCTCCCAATATTTGGGCTCAGACCCCGGCCGGCGCCAAACCCCCCTCCCCATACATGGACCAGAAAAATCCGGAGGTGGTATGGAGACCTCCGGGGGGATGGGGTCCCGGAAAAAGGCCAAAAAAATATTCTATAATTTTGGAATACTTTGCCATGTATGACCAGCATTTGAGCAAAACTGTCTGGGCATTTCTCAAATGTTGCATCCATCAGTAAGGTGTCAGACTGGCACAGGTGACTGAGATTGCTGTTTGTTGCCAAAATGACCACGCCTCGCTCCTTATCTGCTAAGCACTTCCAGCTATAAGTTTCAATCATAAATAGCATTACAAATTAGAATCAAACATTTCGCTACTTCTCATGAGTAGGTGGTATCGGAATAGGGTTATCCGAAAATGGATCTCTCGATCCAGCAACCTTGGTTGCTTTGTTTTGCTTCCATCTGTTAAGTCGCTTGCGCCGGCGTGAATAAGCAGGAAAGCTATCCAGAAAATCGGCCGTCGAGACGCCATACTTGGCACACAACTCCTCAACGGTCCTTCTGTACGTCTAAAATATACAGATTTAACAGAATAGGTGTTTACTATTTTAATACTTGACAGTTAGCCTCAAACGGAGCAAATCCATCAACCGCCACACTTTTGTCTTCCAAGACATGAAGATGTTCAATGGCCATCTCTATTGCGGACAAAGACTTGCAATCAAGCATATGGCCACCCCGATCCATGTAGATCTCGCCCATACATGTACTAGGGGGGGGTTTGGGGGGGGGTTACCCCCCCTGCTGGAAAGGCCAAACCCCCCCCCTCACCCCCCCCCACCCCCCCCCCGAGACAGGTTAAGGGACCCCTCCCCCTGACCAAAAAATACAAGTACTAGTAGTGGCTCCAGTATTAACAAACTGTGTCAGAAATCACTAATTTTTAGCCTAAAATTCACTTGAAAAGCCTTTGGAAACCGAATTTGGCGTTTCCACTGCTGATATTTAAGAAAAATCGGTGTTTTTGTAAGCTCTTTTTGTCATTTTTTGCTTGTTTTTAGCTTTAAAACGCTATTTGGCAGCTTAAAATAGCGATTTTTAGCGTCCTTACTGAGAAAAACGTGCTAAAAACGCATTTCTAGGCGTTTTGGAGCTTTTTGAAATTTGGGACCCCCCACCTGGGCGAAACCCCCCCCCTCGACCCCCCACCTGAGGAAAAAACCCCCCCTACCCCCCTCCCCCCAGGTCGGCCCGGAGCTGTTACATGTATGATCTCGCCAGAAGGTGTTTGCGTGAGTCTGAATACTTGACCATCAGTTTGCGCAGATAACAGTCGTCCAGCCCGTCTGTCTGCGTTTCTTGTTCCGTACTTGGCAAATCTACATCCTTTACACTCAAATCGGATGGAGCCATCAAAATTACGCCGCTTGAAATTGTAGATCTTGAATAGACCATCTTGGTCTCGCACTATCAAGTTTTTCCGATTGAGACGAGCACTTAGCAAATGACTGAATGCAGTTGCACACCTATAAACTAAGAGTGCATTAGAGCCGTTTTCTATATAAAGGTAAATTACTTGGGTTTAGAACAGCTATCTGCATGCTCAAATGAAACATCTGAACGAGAAGCATCATGGTCAGAAACAACGAAAGCAGACATGGGCGAAGTGCCCTAAGAAGCAATGAAAACAAAAGCGTTAGAGAGAGAAACCAAACAGACAGGAGCAGTGCAAGAAGAGATAACTGAAAGCTGAATCTAATTCAGTGAACATGCATGTGCAGCGAGGCTGAACAAGAGGCAAGAGGGGATAAAAATAAATATCAACCGGACGTTGCTATAACCTCAACGATTTAGCTATTTCAAAATTGCCTTTTTGTGCGAACGTAAACCGTCTTGTTCGCCTACGTACAAAATAAATTTTCCTTCCTCAAACAGTATCTACGTATCAATATTGGGGGAAACACGTGTTAGCACCTTGCAGGACAGAAACACAACAGTTAGCAGACAGAGATGGGCCGCAAAAAATCGGAGAGGGGCCTGGAGGTCGTTTTCGGGGCGGGGAGGGTATCGAAAAGATCCAAAAACCGCCAAATTTGACTTAAAAAGCGAAAAAATTCCATTCGGGAGACGGGGTATGGGCGGCCGAGGATGGGGTATTGGCCGGCGAGGGGGTTACTCCCAAGTCCATGTATGTAAGCAGAGCTAGTTAACGTGCACTAGCAAGCAAGCGAAAAATAAACATTCCCACCAATTATTTTCCAATAAACTGTTAACAAAACAGTCGTGTTATTTACCTCAGAGGTGCCGCCAGCAGGTGCGGACTTTTCAGAATAGCTGCCACGTCCGGTGGACTTGTCCAGGTTGCCGCCAGCAGGTGCGGACTCTTCAGAATAGCTGCCACGTCCGGTGGACTTGTCCAGGTTGCCGCCAGCAGGTGCGGACTCTTCAGAATAGCTGCCACGTCCGGTGGACTTGTCCAGGTTGCCGCCAGCAGGTGCGGACTTCTCAGAAGAGCTGCCACGTCCGGTGGACTTGTCCAGGTTGCCGCCAGCAGGTGCGGACTTTTCAGAATAGCTGCCACGTCCGGTGGACTTGTCCAGGTTGCCGCCAGCAGGTGCGGACTTCTCTGAACAGCTGCCACGTCCGGTGGACTTGTCCAGGTTGCCGCCAGCAGGTGCGGACTTCTCAGAACAGCTGCCACGTCCGGTGGACTTGTCCAGGTTGCCGCCAGCAGGTGCGGACTTTTGAGAAGAGAAATAATTGTTGGTCTGATTGAACTTCTTAAGCTGATAACTGATTGTACTCTTGCTAACATCTGCCACGCCAGATACTCGGATTATTTCTTCTCGAAGCTGCTTCTGATTGATATTTGTCTGATTGCAAAATCGCCTGAGCACTTCTTTAATCGCAGGATCAGTCCAATCGACACGATTCCTAACAAAAACAGTAACAGTAGGATACACTAGAGTAGGTGGGCCTAACTGGGTCGGAAAACCGACTTTTTACCTTCTCACTCTCTACTACGTTGGCTTATAAAAATGCTCAAACGCCAAGGTTCTTAGCTTAGTTTTGGCGAGTTTTTTCTGCTGGTAATCTGACAAATTTTGAAAATTAGCCATTTTTATGCATATAAATGTAACGTAGAATGGTGACACTTGCAGAGAATCAGTAAAACTCATCCTACTGTACAGTCTGTAAAAGTCCGGATTAATTTCTACCTATTTTTATTAAGGTTTCGTTTCTGGAGGAAGATTTTCGGAGACCGACCCAAATTAGGTCCACCTACTCCTCCAGACTGGCAGAGCGTCAACAGAAAGAAAATAATTACTTACATGGTTAGCCAACGATCGAGCGTCTCAAAAACAGAGACAAATTTAGTCAAAACAACAGCGAAATGAAGCGAGACAAGCGAATGAGGCCGAAACGGAGGATGGGGAACCCAACGAAACGATGCGAACCGCACTTATCCTATTTGGGTACGGCGTCAATTCGGCGCCCGGGGATACTGAGCCCGGGCGATCGCTTAGCACGGGGAGCGGCGCGTCGTCAACTCGTCAGTGCCCAACACAGAAAAAAAGCGGTCGCCGGTTAGTTTTAAAGCACGGTGACTGCAAATGTTAAGCTCTGCCCCATTTGGAGAACACAGCCACTTTCCTTAGATGACTTGTGCTGTGCTGCGCTATGTCGTACGGTCCGCGCTGCTTGACTTTTTCGGTCGCTGGCTTTCCTTGATCTCGACTTGCGTACAGGTCATACTTGCGCTTCCGTACAGTACGCAGGAGTGGTGTGGGCTCCTTTTGCTGCCGTTTCTTACTAGTGCAGTCAGCCATCAAGCCAGCTTCAATCGGTAATTTGGGGGCACTTAAAGATGTCTCGGAGATTCTGATCCGGGGGTCGTCCATCGGGTGGGGGAACACCCTTGTTACATTTATGGATTGTATCAACTAGAGTGCAAACAATACCTGAAAAACCCAATACCCAATACCCAATCGCAATACCTGAGACCCCCAATACCCAATACAAAATACCCAATACTTGCGTAGCTGAGCAAAAAGTTGCATTTCAGTGAACAAGTACATTCCAGTGGTGTACACAGGGTTTCTTTCACAGGGATTAAAATTTCGAAGAGGCCTCGTTGGGCCATTGTCCAACTAGGGCGAGAAATTTTAAAAAACTAGCCTTTAAGCAAGCATTTAGAAGCCGTTCTGGAGGGTAAAATAAGCAGAAATTAACAGTTTTAGTCCGTACATGATCTATTGTATTACAATGTTTCTTATTTTCGACGGATTTTTCCTCCACCGGAAAGGGGGTACCAGACCCGCACCCCCTGGGTACAGTACTAATTGTGTAAGCGCGCCCGCGCGTAACCCCGTTGTCATACATATACCCATACTCTAAAATACATTGTATCACTAAAAATGACAAATTTCAATTGAACCACAAGAGTTCATCTTAGATAAGAACAGAGAAATTGCACTAATTACTAGTGTACTACTTAGAAAAGCGGACAGTATGTACCGTACACATCAACTGAGTCGAACGGGCTAAGTTATCAAAAGAGAAACATATGTTGTTCGGTAGTGTACTTGATGTTGATACCAGAGTGTAAACTCGTATTGGGTATTTGGTGTATTGGGATGTTTTTCAGGTATTGGTATTGGGTATTGGGTATTTGGTTTTTATGCCCCAATACCCAATCCAATACTAATTAGGACCTATAAAAATCGATAAAAGTATCTTGTTGAACTGAAAAACTGACCTGAAAAAATCGAAAATATTGACCAATGATTAGGTATAGAAAGCCATTTTTGCGTCAATAAACTAAAGGTTAAGAATGTCTTATATTCTTGATTCTGTTGTTGAAAGTTAATCTGCCTGCACCTCGCTATCGAAAATGACACATAATAAAAACCTTTCAACCAAACACACAACACAATTTACACTGTTTCAGATTGTACACTGTTTTGAACGTTTAACCATAATTTAGACTGCTAACACGTTCCAATCACTACATTTGCATCGCACCGTAGTTTTAGTCGCAACATACTCGGGGGCAATTTCAGTTGCATTTTAGTTGCATTTTTGTTGGGCACTGCCCCCGCGCGGCACGGGGAGAAGTAAGTATATCCCTCAAAATAGTACAATTATAGTACACAAAAATAGTACAGGCAAAAAAAATACAAGATGAGGATTTGATTCGAGCACCCTGAAAACGTAGAAATCAGGTCGGAAAAAATTGTTTTTACAGTTTTTCATACCAGAAACATAGTTTAAATAAAAATTTCGCTATAAACGTCGTTGAAAATCAGAGTCACAGAGGTCACAGAGATCCAGTTGTCAGATGGAGGTGAAATAATCCTCTATGCTGATGACTTGGTCTATCTGAGACCAATTGACAGTGCTGATGCCGCCGTCCATGTGAACAGGGACGTACAAGCCATTGCCGACTCCTTTAAATCTATTTCCCTCACTTTAAATATTTCAAAAACTCGTTGCATGGCTTTTACGCTCTCACCTAATCAGGCTCAACTTACTGTACCGTATCTTGATGGTGTGCCAATAGTGGAAGCAGATCGATACAGATATCTAGGCGTTGAGCTTGATCCTGGGCTCACTTTCGCCGATCATACTCGGCGAAATGTGAGTCGGGCTCGAGCCGTGCTTGGCTGTCTGGGTCGAACTGTGCGTCCGTTTGTGTGTCAGAAATATTTTACGTTGTTGTATGTGGCGTTGATCAGGGCTGTATTAGTCTATGGTTTCCCTGTTTGTTATCCCTACTTCAAGAAGGATATGGTAGCGTTGGAGAGTGTCCAGAAGCTTGTATGTAAGCGTATTCTCAATAATTACAATCTAGACTATGAACGAATGTTAGAGCTAATCGGTCTCCCCTCCCTGAGTCGCTTTGCTTTTGAGTCTCGTTTTAAACTGATTTGGAAGTACTGTCATGGAGAAAGACACTTGCCGACTGGTACTCTGCAGCAGAGAGCCACCAACCGAGCAACCAGATCGAGCACCACTGCACAGTTGGTCATACCTCTTTGTCAGCGCGAACGGTGCAGACGGTCCTGTTTTCAACAGTGCTGTAAAGCTTGGAACTCTTTAACTGTTCAGGAACAGAGTCTCGACTATCCCAATTTTTGTACGCTTGTTAAATCTCAACAGTTTTATGACAGAGCTGGTCGAAGTTTAGTTATTGATCTGAGTGTTTAGAATGTATGAGTTTTATCTGTATGTATGTAGTGTAGGTGTTCTAGTCAAGGGCAGCGCGTTGAAGGGCTCTTATGAGTATGCGTGTCCTCTTCTGTCTGGTACAGAATAAAGTTGAACAACAACAACGAAAAGGCCGTGTGCGTTTAACGATTCGGCCGAGTTATTATATGTAATATTATTATCAGTTTCATGCAGACAGGAGCTAGTATTTCGAGTAGAATTTTCAATTCCTGAGGGGGGCTGAGAGGGTTATAAGCCAAAAAGCCCGATTTTTTACTAAAATCAAGGGTTTTTGGCATATTTTTCATAAAATAAGTTAAACTAAACTATTCTGAGCTCATTTACACCTAATCCAAGCATATTTTTATCATAATTTTCTATACAAAATTCTTCCAAAAAATTCCTGATTGGGAGGTAGCCGCCGGCTGAGGGCCTAGGGTAGGTGATACAGAGTATCCTTCGGGAGGGCGTTCGGGGGGTTTGGCCGGCCGAAGGGGTGGTATTGGCCGGCGAGGGGAGGGGTAAGTCCCTCCCTAACCCCCTGCCCCGCCGTCCATGTATGTTTTGTCCCGAGGGATCATACCGAATCGCCATGCGGTGTAATGGGAGATGACTACGAACCAGCAAAACCTATTGCCCTATTTAGTTCGCTCTCTGTTGTTCGGTGGACCCCACCACATAGCTGTCCCAGTTGCTTGATTAGCAATTTTTGTTGGCTTTATCAATGTCTATAACCTCTTAAAGCAGAACTTTTATTAACATGCATTTCGCGAGTAAGTCAACTTACTTAACTATGGGCTGAGGGCAAGGGGGGAGTTTATCTCATCGATCCAGCTAAAATTTCATGAGCATAAACTATTATGAAAATTTAAAACGGATAGCAGATGGCGGGAATTCTAGTACTCGATTTACTCCTATTCTAGTCCGCACTTTGGAATGGCTTCAGGGAGACAGCAATTTGCGATCGTTCTCAGTTGGGGAGATCACTCGAATTTCAAATTTTGAACACAGAATTTTGAATGTGGTATCAAACGACTGCTGACGATCTCCTGGTTATTATTTTACAATCAACATCAAATTACTGCATGCTATATTCAGCTTTACCTTAAATACGTTTTTTTGGTCTCGAACAAAAGAATGTAAAATGTGCGCACCCAAATTGTAAATCTTTAACAAATATGACCAAATCCGGTATCAAACAACTACTTTTGACTTGTACATTATTGTTTTATACATCCACAACCAATTACTGCATGCTATCTCAGATTACGCGCTCGTCATATCGCCATACTTCATCGATTATCGGCCGATTTCCCCCGGAACCGCCACTTACTAAAACAATCGTAGCATTCGAGTCTGCCGACGGATATGTCTGCCCACGAGCATATGGGTAGATATGACGATTAGCTATCAATTAAGCATAAACATAACAATATTCGTACAAGCCCAAGGACGGTGGCCCTTTTGGAGCAAAAAATGGCCAAAAATGTGCACACTCAAAACATTAATCGGCGCAAGTAGTGATCACCCTATTTATGGGGAACGCGGTTCATTAATTTGGGGGTCTGACAAGCACGGATACTGTATTCATCGTCATTCAGACTCGTACAATCATGCAGAGAATTTTGATGAGCAGGAAAACCTCCAATTTCTTGTTTCATAATAGACCACGTACGATAGCGATCGGGCATATTTGAAGAAAAACACCCCCCAGAACCGGAACTACACACATCCCCCCAAAGTTGGCTCACCAGCCGCTTTTTGGCAAATTTTTGGACCTCTAACTACCGAAATTCAAACGTGTGCTGTTTGCCGATATCTAACCCGACAGCTATTTCAAAATACTTCTAATCCCCCACTCATTTCCGTGTCTTGTCTGGTTAGCGGATCATTATTAGTAACCATATTTTTGGTAACCATGTTTAGTCTGTTGTGGAAGTGCAACCAATAACCTCTAGACATAAAGCAGAACCAAAGTTACAGTTTTCAAGACACTTTACAGACCATCTTTTCGAGTCTGGTTGTCTTACAATGCTGTTTTTTAACTGTAGAAGAACCGTAGATAGACGAAGTACAGGGCTGTATCGTGTTTGGGCCACTTCGGTACCGTACGCCTTTGTCATGGACCACTTTGGGTGGGATATACCAACTACGCACCGCTTAGCACGGGACGGGACCAATCACTGCGGGCAAGGCCCCCCTGTATTGTTAAAATCGAAACTTTTGGAAACTCGGCGGTTGCGGGTTTCCAAAGTACGGAACAATGTATATTTTCGGTTCTGTTGTTGGAAATACATTAGTACAACTCTGCTAAGTCCCTCAGAATGCTGTTCACTGCCTCTAGCAGCTCTACGCATTATTTAAACCTCGAATAAACGTTTACTTTGGTGATTCTGAACTCTCGCCATTGAGCTTTGTTCAGTGGATTGGCGGTCTCGTTTTTTCAGATCGTCACGAACATCGTCTTTCCATCTGGTTCGCGGTCTCCCTGCCGGCCTTTTCCATTCTTGTTTGGGCGGGATTCAAGCAACCTGTATGGCAGCCCGTTTGGGTTCATTCGTTTGATGTGTCATACCATCTCAGTCGACTTTAGTTGGCTAGCAGTGAGGCACGTGGCTGACCAGTCCGTCTTCTCACTTCTTCCTTTCTGATAAAATGGAACCACTGGATTTGCTCAATTTTCCTTAGACTAGACAGACTGGTGGATTTAGCTGAAATTTCTTGGTCTTGGTAGGGATATTCATGACCGCTGGAATCGATTTTGACTTCCCGACCCTGAAACTATACCCTGATACCGTATCCAGCTCCTCCCAAAGTGAAGTGGTCTGGCTCGAAGGTGGAGGCGGTTGGGATCTGTAACCGGCGAGTGCTGATCTGAGGTTGGACAAGCTAATAAAAGTTTCGAAATCACTGCATAGTTCCACTTTGCCTCGCTGGCAGGGTGCTTTGTTTTATAATTACGTACAGTCGAGTATAAAAGTTTCGGGAACCTATTTATGGCTAATGGTACGTACAGTACATACAGTATGGCCGAGAAATAACTCTAAGTATAAGGGATTCTTCAAAAGCTTACCTAAAATAATGTAACAAAACAGTTAAGAGTAAAAAATGTTGGATCGCACAGTCTAATTTTTGAGTAAGACTAAAGAACATGGCCTAAAAACTAAATCCGGCGTTCAGGTCGGCCTTTCTGAATTTGTGGTAACAACATAAAATTGGTGTTGAAATATAGCCGTTTTGTATGTGAACGCAGGATTTAGTTTTTAGGCCATGTTCTTTAGTCTTACTCAAAAACAAAAATTAGACTGTGTGATCCCATATTTTTACTCTTAAGAGCCATATTTTTTAAGAACGGGCAGGTCCCCTTGCATGGGTGGAACATGAAATTTTCTGACCTACACTTTTTATGTGATGAATCAATAGGTCTTTAGTAGAAAACACCACCACTGTGGTATTTTTGCTCTGCGATACCGCTTGGGGTATTTATGGCCAAAAACGTGATTTTGGACATTTTCAACTGGTTCTCCAGTGCGCAATTGCCGATCGCGGTCATATCTTCAGCATAAATTAGTGTTACTATTACCACTGCACCCACAAAGTTTGGGGCTGATCGATTCAGGCCAGCGTGAATACCGTTGATTTTAGGGGTTATTTTAAAAAGTGAAAACTAATTTTTTGACGTCCCTCGCAGATTTTGGCCATACTTTCAGGGTAGATAGAACACGTTGTCCTCTACACGTTGGTGTTTTCACTTTTTTTGGCATCGGCCCCGTTTTTGAGTTATTCATGTTTTTATTTTCCGAAAAAAATTTTGCGGTATCTTTCGGAATCATTCACAATTCCGGAGTCCAAGAAGCTAGAGCGACCCGCAGTAGAGCGTTGGACGTAGAATGTGATGGGTTATCCAACTATATACGCGAAATCGATCTACGACCACTTATACCAGAGTGGCACTAAGTTTCGATCGAAAATGACGCAAGCTCCGTCCTGGTTTTCCTCAGATTTTGACACCTGCTGCCGAACTAATTAGTCAAACGGCGTAGATTCGGCCGTCAAATGATAGCTGAGATTCTTGCGATTCCGAAAATGACCATATGTTTGCTCTAGATTGCCTTGTTCTCACGATATGGGCATTTAAAAATATTTGCGAAGAAAATGACTGCACTTGTTTTGTTATATCATCCCGGTCTGAAAGGTAACTCAAATCAATCATATGCAGAATACATAGCCGTGAAATCTGCATCACCTAATGCAGTTTTCAACACTAATTATAAAAATTACAGTGGTTTTACAATATGACCAGTCCTGAGCGACTTATTTTCTCCTGGTGCCCTGGCATTCACATCATTAGTGATTTATGAAACCGAAGCATCAAGTGCCTCCTATTAGGTGCATCTTTCTTCACTGATTCTGAATATGATCTTCTTTTGGCGCTAGGACCACTCAGTCGGTAGTTATGGACCTCTGAATATTCATCAACATATACACTTTTGAGAGCCATAATCTTAAAATAGATAGGCTATGTTTCAATACTTCCGAAGGGAATTTACCATCAATTAATAGTGTTCCTAGTCTATTTTGGCCTGCTGATTTCAGAAATGACCTTAATTTTTCTGTATAAGCTCGAGATTTTGAGATATAACACTATCTACTTATTACACTATGGTAAACTTGCATCTTGAAATTGGAAGGGTATAAAGTAAAACTAAGGTCATTTCTGAAATTAGCAGGTCAAAATAGGCCAGAAACACTGTTTATTGATAGTAGATTACTTTCAGAAGTGCCGAAACACAGACTGTCTATTTCAAGACTGTAAACTGGAAATTGGGTAATTTTCGATCGAAACTTTGACTTGATGCCACTCTGGTATAAGTGGTCGTAGATAGATTTCGCGTATATGGTTGGATAGCCCATCACATTCTACGTCCAACGCTCTACTGCTGGTCGCCCTAGCTTCATGGACACCGGAATTGTGAATGATTCCAAAAGATACTGCAAAATATTTTTTGGAAAATTAAAACATGAATAACTCAAAAACGGGGCCGATGCCAAAAAAAGTGAAATCACCAACGTGTAGAGGACGATGTGTTCTATTTACCCTAAAAGTATGGCCAAAATCTGCGAGGGACGTCAAAAAATTATTTTTCACTTTTTAAAATAACCACTAAAATCAACGGTATTCACGCTGGCCTGAATCGATCAGCCCTAAACTTTGTGGGTGCAGTGGTCATAGTAAGACTAATTTATGCTGAAGATATGACCGCGATCGGCAATTGCGCACTGGAGAACCAGTTGAAAATGTCCAAAATCACGTTTTTGGCCATAAATACCGCAAGCGGTATCGCAGAGCAAAAATACCGCAGTGGTGGTGTTTTCTACTAAAGACCTATTGATACATCACATAAAAAGTATAGGTCAGAAAATTCCATGTTCCGCTGCCTGCCCCGGTCTTATAAAAATTGACTCTTAACTGTTTTGTTACATTATTTAAGGTAAGCTTTTGAAGAATCACTTATACTGTAGGATTATTTCTCGGCCATACTGTACGTACCATTAGGCCTAAATAGCTTTCCGATCCGTTTATACTCGACTGTACGTAATCCAAAAACTAAGCACCTGCACTTTGCAAGGCAAAGTGGAACTTTGCCGAGGTAACATAGTGCGAATTTACTGAACACATCAAAACTTTTTTGCGAACCTAGCTGCATTCTCCACCGCAAGAAATATTGACTCACTCACCTCACGAAGAATTTTATGCGATTTTTGAAACATGATACTTCTACGGTTGTTTCGAAGGGGTTAATGAAACTGTGAGGAAACATGTTTCCACTGAACAGAAAATGATGCACTTGTCAGCACAAAAATTTCGTCGATTCTTTCCGCTGTACTTAGAATCGACCAATATACCGTACTAGCGACAAAAATCGGCCACCGAAGTACAGCTGTACATTCATCATTGTTTGTTTGCGCCTCTCATTTACTTGTCACTTTCTACAATGTCTATACAGCTTTGTTCGTTTGTGTATTTGCTTGTGTCGATTCTCCAATGCCAGGCAGAAGAACTCAGTTGCTATTACCTCAACAACTCAACTCAAGCCGAGAACTCAAGCTGCATCCAATCTCCAAGCCGTGTGGTCCGGGCACCGAGCACTGCTACTCCCGCTGGATCAACGGCACTGTTAGGAATCAAGACTGCGCCGATTCATCCATCTGTCAGCCGACGCAGGACCACTACTGCGATGTCAGTGAGACTACAGTGAAATGCTGCTGCCGCACACAGAAATGCAACGTCAACCCCCGGTGTCTGGTCAGCCGCCAATTTCGAACCACAACAGCCCAATGTCCTACGCGTTTCTGCGTTATTGACTGGAACCCGTGGTCAACGCGTACTCCTGCCCCGTACAAAGAGTCGGTCGGCTGTTGCAGCACTGGTCAGCGGGGTCGGAGGTGCTGCGAGCAGATCGGCAGCGGCAACTGCGAGTATGAGGGAGGCAGAAGATCAGCTGTTGCTGCAACAACGAGGACTATTGCAACTCGAGAGACTTGAGACCGACGGTAAAGAGCTGCCTCCACCAGACCACCGAACAAGACGCAGTCACATCACGCAACTGCACTGCTGACAATAATTTCTACTGTGTCAGCCATCACAACCTCACCACCGAACCAAGTGATTAGTAGTGGGTGCGACGATGGCAAAATCTGCGACCGATTAGACAGTTGGTGCAATACGCTGGAGGAGCAAAACCAATCGATCTGCTGCTGTGCACACAAGGACAACTGCAACGAGGACGTCTGGAGAAGGAAGAAGCGGTACGGGGCCTGGCAACTGCAACCGAAATCTACGACTATGGCCATTACCACATCATCCACTGCCTTCACTTCTACCAGCACGGCCTTCTATTCCTCCGATTTGTTCCTCATAATAGTGGCGTCAGCAGGTGGTTTGGTTGTTCTAAGTGTCTTCGCCATAGTCATCATCGCTCTGTCGGCAAGCGGCCGGAAACGGAAACGGAAGAAACAGAAGAAACAGGCAAAGGGAACCGCGGGTGTCTACAAGATATCGGAAAGAGACACATCTGGCTCTGCTAAAGATCGGCAGGAGAAAGCTGGCAAGGCACGTAAAGACGGCTACGACACGCTGGATCCTAAAAAGAAAAGAAAAGCCGCCAGCCCATCGGCTAAAGCTGCGTCGCCCGCAAATCCTGCTGACCAAGTCAAAGCCAACAACTCGGAAGTGGACGAGAATAGACTGGTTACTGAAGACTGACTCTACTCCTCTTTCTCTACCCTCATTCATCTCTTTTAGTGAATTTCTCCGAAACATTGAAATTTTATGTGCTTTTATTGGTGTATCTGCTAAGTCTTTGCCTCTTTCCTGAACTTAATTAAACGCACAAGAAATAAAAAGTGGCTGCTTTATTTGAAGGACCGGGAAAACCTAAGCGGATTTCATTAATTGCGTATTGTACAGTTGGGGAAATAACGACATACATGGTATCGGAAATATAGCCGTTTCGTCTGCGAACGCCGGATTTAGTGTTTATGCCGCGTTCTTTAGTCTAAAATTAGACTGTGCTATCCCACATTTTTTACTCAACTTTTTTGTTACATTATTTTAGGTCAGCTTTTGACGAATCCCTTACTGTAGGGTTATTTCTCGGCCATACTGTACTGTATTGTTATTTTACTAGTCGATTTTTACAGTATTTTACTGTTTGCTAAATTTACTACAAATTAAGCCGTTCAATTTAATTTTTATTTTTGTTTTTTACTACCAAACAGCATTGATTTTACTAATTTTTGTTTTACTAATAATTTTACTAATTTTAATACTATTTTACTACGATGTCATTAGGGGGAAATTTTGCATCAGTGATGCCAAGGTCTTATGAATATAATTAATGTTGGTGCTAAACAGTTCCTAAATTTGATCATGATACGAAGTTCTCCAAGAACTTTAGAGACAAAACTGTGTGAAATTGGACTGACAGAAGTGCGCCCACTCATCTTTTATAGCAAAATTGATCAAGAATTATGCTGGAATTCGCCAAAAACTAGTGAAATAGATGTAAGATTTTAATTTTACTATTGACGGTCTTTGTTAATTTAATTTTATTTTTACTATACTATTGGCTCTTAACCCTAAACAACATACCGTTTGTTTGGCTGTCGTGAAGTTTACGCACTTCACGACAGCCAAAAAAAAATCACGACTTCGTTATCTTCACGACAGCCAAATTTTCCAGCTTTTTTGCTTTTAGAAAGTTCGGACTCCTTAATCGGAGAACCCCCTATCCTGAGGCAGCCAAACCCTGACCCTACCTACCACACCGGACAGGAATTCAACCCAAATTTACTTCACGACAGCCAAATTTTTTGGCTGTCGTGAAGCCACTATAGTGGTGGGTAGGTTGCAAGGGTTTTACGTTTTACTATTATTTTACTACTAGTAAAATACCACTAGTATTATTAATTTTTGTTTTACTATACTATAGTAAAATAACAGTACGTACCATTTAGCCCTAAATAGGTTTCCGAACCTTTTATACTCGACTTCATGTAATCCAAAAACTAAGAACTTTGCCGAGATCGTACTATGAGGGATGGTACAAACAATATCCTATAATTATACGATGTTTGTCAAACAAGTACATAAGTGTTGGGCTGGGCGACTGTTCCCAGCGCAGCCAACTCAACTAACTAAGCTTCAAAGTCTGAGCATCCATGCATAGCAGTACTTTACACATACTGTAGACTTAAGCAGTTTAGTTTGTGCAGCGTAGCTGATTTGTATCGCAGGTAAATACAATAGAGTGCCATCCGATCTGGTCCCTTTTATTATCACTTTACTGTTATCATGTGTTCGGTTTGGCGGTCTGCGATAGGAAATTGTTTTATAAGATGGCAAACGAACAGCGACTGGAACGTTTACTCGATGTACATCAGTGGTGTGATGGTCAACACTTATCCAGAGTAGCACATAGCTTAGTTTAGTGTTCGGCTAGCGGATGCCCTTGTAGTTACAAATATAACCAAGCAAACCAGGGCTACAGTAATAGCAAGCAAAAACAATAGAATAACTATGTGCAAAATGATTGTCCAGTAAGCAAATGTGTAGAGGCCACCAGAACAGAAATTTTCATCACGGGGGTTGTCATGAAGAACATACGAACTCACTGAAAACACCCAGAAGCATCCTGAAAACAGAACTTGTCAGTGATGTACCCCTTTGCTCTGCGAAAAATATTATGCTTCATACCAATTACAAACCAAACGAAGAGAAAAACATGAATAGCGGTTGCCACAATTCTTGTTCCAGCCATAGCTAACATCCCTCTTACACCGTTCTTTCCAGTTAGAGAGTGACTGCGCGCTTTGGAGTTTCGAGGTCTTTTGTCATAGATTGACAACGCTAATGAAATAATACTGAAGACTCCGCCTACCACCAAATATACCGGAATGGCCGGTTGCACTCTGCATTCCCCAAATCCGGTGCACCCTAAGCACAATTGCTTTATGTCTGTGACTGTTGGATGCACAAACCATACCGACTATGACCATAGCCAGTGGGTAAAGCATCATGAGCGAAAAAATACAAATCCAAAGCCCTGAAAAGTAGGACGAATGAAGGCACTCGCAAGAGCAATGTATTTTGTTAGCTTACAGTTGCCACCGCTGCTGTACAGAAACACTTGCAAGTTGCGGAAAAAGTCGTATGTTCCGGAGGACCCACTGTAAATTTCAATCAACTTATCAAAACAGCCTTGTTTTTCACCTGAAACATGTCTCACTGCACTATAATAATTACGCACAACAGTAGCTAGTTGGCAGGTCTCTCAAATACTCATTTAAGTATGTACGTACGGGACTTGGGAACTGTAGTACTTTTGTACACCACTCCCGGCAAGGCATCATCGTCATCAATTGGTTCTAGCACAGCTCTTTCTGGAACAGCCGATTTGACGAGCGGTTCAGTGGTCTGGTGGTATTTGACTGGAGAGTCTTCCCCGACTATGGTCGACGGGGTAGCCAAACTGGACAAGTCATCGTTTGTGGGAGTGGCCAGAGGAGCGGTGAGAGTGGTCAGGTCGGCGCTGATGTCTCCCCACGTGGTGGACGTGCGTTCGGAGTCACTCAGATTCATTTCTGCGTACGCACCGCCGGTCACTTCTGTACTGGCCCCACCTTCTGGCTCCTGCAGTATTTTATGCTCTGTTTTCTTGCGATAGGCTATAGCGTAGAAAGCATGAGTTTGTTGAGCGTGACTCAGACCAGACAAGCGTGGTTTCCTATTCGCTTCTACACCCACTAGTGAATCTACTCTACATAAGCCTGCATAAACATGCTACTGCTTAACATACGTACCTTTTGCAGCGAACTGGCTGGTCTAGACCAAGTGCCGCCTGACAGGCACTATTCGCACAAGTGGTCTTAACTAGTTTGAAGAGAAAAGTGACTCACAGCAGAAAACTCGGTTTCCAGGCTCGGTCGCAGTTTGTCTACAGCGGCAGCCATTGTTGACTGAGAGCAGGCCAGACGGCCGATCGAGAGACGAGAAGCTGTTGCTAGGATTAGAGCGTTACACCTGCTGCCTTAAAATTACTTCAACTGCCGTGCTATCACGCTTTACTTCAACTTTATGGCGTGTGGCCGTTATCTACTGTTGCTTACGCAAACAGCGTCATAGATGCGATGGTGGCTCGTGCTGTCGAACATCGCTATTTTCGTGCATCACCCCTCTCCCATAGATGTAAAGTCTGATTTTTTCAAACGATTTGAAGTGACTAATGAATATACAGAATGGAAGTCCCAGTATAAATTTGGGGCCTCTTCTGCTGAATTTTGGGAACTCTGTGAGCGGAAATACGTAGCCCCACGCGCAGACACCACACTTCAAATAAAATAATGATCAGGTCGACAAGCAAATGCGTCCATAAAAGGCGTAAAAATGCCCTTTGGGGCCGTCCATAAACTACAACGTTCAGTCAGAGAGGGGGGTGCTGGTACCCCGAAAAACGTCGCAGAACGTCGGAGGGGTGGGGGATTGAGACAAAACGTTGACGTATTTTTGACTTTTTTGGTACGGTTTGACGACTGCAGAATAAGCAAGAATGCACTGAAAGTCAAACGGTTTGACGCATTTTGTAGTTGTACAACATATGTTAGCGCGATATGTGCTAAAAACAACCCAGTAGATTTTTTACTGTAGCAAGCAACCGTAAATCTCAACCGATTTAAAAATATACATTTTTTGAATGAAAGACAAATAAATTTTTGGTTGGTAGAATTTTCGTTAAGATGCTGTGCTTGGCTCTCGAGATATTTGCCCTCAAATTAGAAACACTGTTTTTGACAATGAACAAGAGTGATTAAAACAACCCAGCAGATTTTTTTACTGTGGCAACCGCAAATCTCAACCGATTTGAATGAATCTTTTTTAACTGAAAGTTAAATAAATTATTGAAAGATTGGTGAAACTAACTGGTAAATACTTATGTGCACAGGCACAAATTTTTCTATTATTCATTTGTGATTACGCAGTCAGAAAGCAGCATCAGATTTTGAAACGAAAATTCGACAATTTTATTTCGGGGGGAGGGGGTGCCTCCCAAACGTCGTAGTTTTTATGGAGGTGATGAAAACGTCGGTAAAGGTCGGGGGGGGTAGGGGTGCAAAATTTTGAATTTTTGAACGTCGTAGTTTATGGACGGCTCCTTTCCTCAAAAGGCGTATACTAAACGCCAAAAGGCGTTGGGCGACAGAATAAGTATTCCAACTACGTACTGCAACGGTTTGCATAGTTAGTGGACATCTCGACCAGAATGTATGCACGTCTTGTGTTCGTTCAAATATAACCACTTTGTCATCAAGTTATTTTGCAACAGTTACGCTACTATTAAACCTTCAAAGTAAAGATTAAAGAATATCGGAAAACCCAAGACAACATTATAGACTAAATCCAAATAGAGTTAATAGACCTTCACTTAGTTAGACTTGCACTTTACAAATTGGATACATTAGAAAAGATAAGACTTACTGGTGATTTAAAATTATGCTATAGCGTAATTTACAATCAATCGTCCTTAAGATTTGAAGAACTTTTAAACGCAATTTCAGGCCACCAAGGCAACCACTTAATGTGCTAACACTAAAGATACCTAAAATTTGTACTAATATACGTTCTTTTGGGGTAAGAATTATAAATTCTTGAAATAAACTACCTAACGGGCCGTGCAAAAATGACGTAACCGATTCAGGCCATTTTTCGACCCGCCCCTCCCCCTTGTCATCGGTTGTCATGATTTTCCAAACCCCCCTCTAAAAGCGAAACAATGACGCCACTTTTTTCCACACACCCCTCCCCCAATTTGCAAAAATGCCTGCATTCAAATGAGCAAGTTTTGGGACAACAATTTTTAGATTCTTCTAGTTATTTTCCCATATTTAGAAACAGTTTCTTTTTAGAAAATTTTTACGCTATTTTTAAGAAAATCAAAGAAAAAAATTCCAAAATCTACTAATTTATCATAATTCAGTGAAAAAGCCATCGACATACAGTTATTATGAACTACATACATGGATTGATGAAAACAGTAAGGTATCCAAGTAAGGTAAGTGTAGTGTAAGGTACACCTTGTTTGTGGAAGGTAGAAAGAGAGGAATTGTCAAAAAAAATAAGAGAAAAGAAAAAGTTCTTTACTAAAGGTGTCTGAATGGTGCGCATGGTGCCTCTTTTGCCTGGCCTGGAATATCAAATTTCGAGTCCGCCCGGATGACATTTTGCGCTGGATGGCCCGGCCCATTCCGGGAGAGCCAAAATCGCCGAAAAATCTTGCAAAATCGCTTGTCAGGCTCCAACCGGAACAATCCAGCCAAAATTCTCAGCCGGGCTTCTTACGCAAGGCTCTAATGATGACCAGAATGCGTTTTAAATGGGTTTTTGAAAGTTAACTTTTCAAAATTTTCTCACCCTTGTCGGTCAGAATCCCAACAAGGCCTCCTTATACTACTAAAACTGTTAATTTTAAGCTAGGAATGCCTTTCAAATGCGTTTTTGAAGGTTAATTTCTCAAAATTCCCCTATGAGACAATAGTGACGTCATCATTGACCGAACCCCCCTCTCCCCCTTGTCATCTGTTGTCATCATTTGGCAAACCTCCCCTTCCCCCTAACCGATGATGTCATTTTGCACAGCCCCTAACCGATTTGTTCAAGCTAAAAACATAACGTCTTTCTCACAGTTATCCTGTCTACTGACCTGGTTCAATTCATGTACAATGAAAGGTGGGATGGGACTAAGTGGCCAGTGCGTCCTCCCCTTCTCTTTCCTCAAGTATTTCTATTAATATTTTCGTATAATTTCAAAGTGAAGCAACTCAGTCTCAGTTACATTACAAGAGTTTGTATGCATTTGATCGACTTGAGTACTACTTGTGGAATAAATTTTACGTAAATGATATTTTAATACCCAAACCGATACCCAATATTGAAAACATACATGTAGCAGGTCATCCGCCGAAGGGGGAAGGGGGTTGGGGGTCTGGCGCCGACCGGGGGGTCTGAGCCAAAATTCTGGGAGGGGGTTCGGCACTAAAAAACGCTCAAAAATCGTAAAAATCGCAATTTTTTGGCCAAAAATCGCTAATTTGGGCTGAAATACAGCTAAAAGTGCTGTTTTGCAGTCTGGCCTTGGTCGGGTGGGGCGGCAGACCCCCAGACCCCTGTTACATGTATGATTGAAAACGGTTACACCACTACAGTCGAACCTCGTAAATGGAGCCCTCGATAAATGGAACCACTCGCTGAATGGAACAGAAATGCTCTGACTAGCCATTTTTCCTACACTTTTGCACAGGGCAAAACCTCGTAAACGGAACAACTCAATAATGGAACAATGAACATTTCTTGGGTGCAGCAAAGGGTTTTCCGTAGAAATTTCAGTGCTTAGCCGGCTGCGGGCGTACGTTTGAATTTGCCGCTCAAATCTGTGCTGCGCCGCGAAATGCGCTCTCGCATTCAGGCGATTCTTAATTGTTTTTGTCCTGTTTCTTTGCGTCTTTAGACCCTGGATAGGAAAGTCCTCTGCTAATGAACCTGACGCCCATTCCTTCACTTTTTGCAAGTTTCTGCTTTTTGATTGGTTTTGCCCAATTAATAGTATAAAGTAGGCAACAATTTAGTTATAATCGGTCATCAGTGTCCTATACAAATTGTCCAGGCCTAGCCTTTTCTTCTCGTGTTCCGCGCTTTTTTATTATGTTGAAGAAGCATAATCCTTTGATATTACTACTTGTTTCAGACAGTGCACGACTATAATGATAGTAATAGTGGAACATCCCTGAAATTCGTCATTATTTCAATCTAGAAAGCCCAAAATGAAGGAATTACAGAGACTCTGATTTTGATAAACTGTTGACAGATTGTCAAGTCACAGAGAATGTTCATGGACCATTGGAGGCGATACTTAGACTAGAAGCGAGATCAGAGCCTTGTCAATTTTGTAACTACGTACAGTACTTAGAGCGTAAAGCATCATTATAGAAGTGTTCTCAAATTGTGTAAAGTATAGGTACAAGTAAGTTACCTTTTTTCAGGCTCGGCCCGGCTGTCAATTTCACTAGAGGGCTTTTAGTCAGGCTTGAAAAATTGAAGTTGAAATTGAGGGTTGTATATCAACCGGAGAATGAGCGGCGTTGGTAGGCAGGCCCTCGATCCTTGAGAATGATGAGAAATTCTTGTCTGTAAAGCTTTATCAAGAAATCAAGAATGGATAAGGAAGAATGTGCCACTCGGCGGCCGGCCGCGCGCAGCAGAGCAGGGTGGCCATCCATACGCTGCAACAAAATTTCGGAAGGGTGACCGAATCCCGAACGTTCGAATTTAGGTCACCCTCCACCGTCACTCATGACCACGCTGCTGCAAGCGGCTCGCCTCAGAGTAGCACATTCTTCCTAATACATTATTGGCTATATAAGCGACCGTTGTTTCCGCTCAGTTGTGTGCGCTCCCTGAAGAATCGAAAAACTGAAACTGTTGCAGTATGTTCGATTAGAATAATCAGCATTGTGTTTGCAGTTTGCTTGCGTTTCTCCGGTAGTCCGTGCGTAGCATAATTCTAGCTCCCTGGCAATAACGAAGTCGCCTCAGCCAGATACCATGTGGAGCCACGAAGCAACAAGCTGCAAGGTTTTTCGGCACTATCCCATTTCACGGTGATTTTCATGGTTTAGGGGACTCAAGCAACTATTAGAGTATAGGGGACTCAAGACCTATTCTACTTTAGGGGACTCAACGCATCCGAACAGATTCGGCGCCCACCGCCAAATTCCGTTTCGTACCTGTTCTAAATCGGCGCCCGCATCGTACAAAACATTAATTAGCGCTTTTCTACTATAGGGGACTCAAGCTATTTCAGAATAGGGGACTTTTCAGTTCTATTCTACTATAGGGGACTCAAGCTATTTCAGAATAGGGGACTTTTCAGTTCTATTCTACTATTGGGGACTCAAGCTATTTCAGAATAGGGGACTTTTCAGTTCTATTCTACTATAGGGGACTCAAGCTATTTCAGAATAGGGGACTTTTCAGTTCTATTCTACTATAGGGGACTCAAGCTATTTCAGAATAGGGGACTTTTCAGTTCTATTCTACTATAGGGGACTCAAGCTATTTCAGAATAGGGGACTTTTCAGTTCTATTCTACTATAGGGGACTCAAGCTATTTCAGAATAGGGGACTTTTCAGTTCTATTCTACTATAGGGGGACTCAAGCTATTTCAGAATAGGGGACTTTTCAGTTCTATTCTAATATAGGGGACTCAAGCTATTTCAGAATAGGGGACTTTTCGGTTCTATTCTACTATAGGGGACTCAATCTCTATTCTCGGATGCTGTATGTACATACAGTATGTACATACGTGCTTTATCAATGTTAAATTCATTGCGTTGATTTTGTGATTTTTAAATATTGCTGTTTTTCTTGTGCATTCGTTGCAGACAGGAGTGGCAGTGCCAGACACGAAAAACTGTAACAGCAAAGTATCAAACAAGGAAGAAAGCACTTAAACAAAAAATTCAGGCACACCAGGACATTGATCCATTCAAATGAAAGAGTAGTTCTTGCTTTCGAAATAGTTGATCAATCGATTCAATCCTTTATTACTCAAAAGCCTGTAATGCTCAAGGTAAATGATGCTACTCTCTGGGCCACTGCGTTCGTCCAGATTCGCCAGCGCTTTGTCCAGTCCCTCCAGTGCAGTAACTGAATGGACACGGTCCGCTTTTTGTTGGAGAGCTAGGTTGAGCAGCTGGTTAGTTTCGAACACAATTTGCCAGTCAGAGACACTGATTGTCTGCAGATCCACCAACAGAGATCAGTTGGCGTTCGTTACCAACCCATATGGTGCACAGAAGTGTCTGTACCTGAAGCTCAGTCGTTCATACTTTAAGCAAAGAATAAAGTCCTACCGGTTCCCAGTAATGTTGTACGAAGCCTGAAAACCGAGTTTGATCTCTTCTTCTGCCTGCTCGCGTGACAGTGTACAGATCGGCATGAGTGTAAGAATGAGAAGCAAGCATTAACAGTGGTTGCTTGGCCATAAACTGCACCGGCGCTCTGTTGTCTTCTGACATGGCAGCCTTTCCCTCCAAGTAAAAGGTAGCAGGCACTTTTCTTTCAAAAATACTGAATGTTGCTTGTTTTTGGCTGAGAGGAATTTTCTTTTAAGGAATAGAGTTTCAAAACTATGCCTACTAATGTTTGATAACTTGGTCGTTGCAGTTTGTTGGTGTTTGTTAACTGGTTGAGGAAGAGAAGAGACCATAAACAAAGCAAGTAAAGCAAAACACCTGCAGTACTTATGACAACTGTGAGATTTTGATGGCCTTCATATTCTATACATGCAGTATGTAGAAGGTCTACACACAACGTATTTCTGTTGGATAGGTTTTATTAACACAACACAACACAATATAATACAGTACTCCTATTCCGAAAGGATAAAAAGTTACAACACCAGCAACAGTACACAAAATGTTTGATGCAACAAATCACATGAGTATATTTAGGTTGGTTTGTTAATCAAAATTTTGAAAAGTTACTAGAAACCATAATATGTTCTGGCCAAAAACAGTATTCTTTCGAATGTTTTTGATTATCATTTGCCCTTTGGAACATGTATTGCAACAGATACTGTAAGTGAGGAACATTTCGTGAGATGTGAAACGCAAGTGCCGCATCATTGCTTTGATTGAGCTCCATTTGGCATCTATGCTCTGCGTATGTATTCTTGGGTCGTTTGAATCAACAAATCTACAAATGCTTAAGATGCATTTTGCGAGAAAGTCAGCTTAGAAGGGGCAAGCAGGGTCATCTCACAGATATTGAATGAAAGGTGGCATGTGCAATGGCGTAGCTGGGAATCGAACCCAGCACCTTTGGATTGCCGGTCCAGTGCTCTAACCACTAAGCTACACGCCGATGCCAGACCAACACCTTAAACTCAGTATTTGAGAAAGCTAGCCAGTCATGAGGAGCGGGCTTCAAGCCTCAGCGTCAAACTCAACCTGAACTAGAATAGCAAATTGAATGAAAGGTGAAAAAGTAAGGCATGTGCAATGGCGTAGCTGATATGGCTGATATTAATATTTGTTAAAATAGAGCTCAATCGAAGACCAACGGTGCATGCCCGGCCATCAGAAACTCCCTGGAACCGGAGCTACACCCCTTAAAGTACATAGGGTTGGCAGGGTTTCATTTTCTGGTGTCTGACAGTCTCCATTCCAACGATCACCTTTCCTTCGTTTCTTAAGCTAGGATCCCAACTCGCATATGGTTTTGTAGCTGTTCCAATAGCCCTTCATATTCTGGTATCCCGTTTCCTAGTCGCGGCTGGTTAGCAAGATATTCACCGAAAACTACGAAATTGCCGCAAAATGCGACTCCGTTTTTTTTTCGAAAAATCTTTATAACTTTTTGTGCAAGGGTCCTGTCAAGCTAATTTTTTGAAAAAGTTAGGCATGAGTTGGCCTCTCAAAGGTGTTGGAAAAAATTTTTTCTGCAAAGCTTAATAGTTATAGCATACTGTTCGATGCAGTTTTGTGTGCTGAGTTCGAAAATGCATTCAATTTAGCTCGATTTCGCTCTACATTGCCTAGTTTTGAACATATGGGCATTTTTATGATTTTGGCAGAAAACGGCTGCACTTGTTGTAACATGCTCATTTGAAAGGTGACGCAATTCAGTGGCATGTAGGCTACAGAGCCATCAAATTTATATCACCTAATGCAGTTTTTGCCGCTGATTACGAAAATGACATCTGTTTTTCAATCTGACCGCTCCTAAGCTACTTCTGTAGTTTTTATCCCCTGGTCTGGTATTCAGACATTCATGCATTTCTGAAGGGAACCCTTTGTCAGTCAACATTGTACTCGATCTATTTTGACCCGCTGAGGACAAAAATAGCCTTTGTTTTTCTCTACTCATTTTCAATTTTGAGATATTCAAACCAAATTTGCATTGATATTCGCATATCTCAAAAAAAGGTGCAATAATATATTAAAACGAGGCCATTTCCGAACTCAGCGGCTCAAAATAGGTCGGGTACACTATTGACTGACAAAAGGTTCCCTTCAGAAATGCATGAATGCGCAAAAATATGAAATATTAAATAAAATTAAAAAAAATAATTATATTCTGAATCAGCAGAGAAAACTGCACCAAATAGATACCACATTATGCCCAGCTTTGATAGATAACTTATTGTCTCAGTATCATGGCATAAAATGAGTACCAGAGCATAACAGGACTGAACAATTTTTGAATGAACTATATAAATGAAATAAATGAAAACAATCTGAACTAGACCTGTGTTTTATAACTGAATATAGGTGGTAAACTCTAGTACGTAGTACTCTGTATTGATCTGTTTAACAAGACTTACTTGTCCTTGGCAAGTTGGACACAGTTGCTCATTTGCTATCAAGCCGAATCTGGCACACCATTGTAATGTTTTATCTCGCTTTTTTGCAAGGTTTGCACAACTGTCAATGACAGCAGTTAAAGATGTCTATGTGTAGTCAGTCAAAAGTATATCATCAGCTGGAAGAACGTTTGCAACAATATGCAGTTTTCAATATCACACGAGGGCTCAGTATGTAGTCGATTTTAACTTAAAATCCACAGCACATAATTTAGACATTCAAACAGAATAACAGATCAATATAACTGTTCAGACTTCAGATACAAGGTTTACAATAGTTATACCTGATAAATTTCTTCAAAGCTCAGCAGCTCGGTACATGAACATGCATACTGTAATGTTCAGCGTTCCAGAATAGAAGTCTAGTCCGCTATAGTAGAATAGAACCGAAAAGTCCCCTATTGTGAAATAGCTTGAGTCCCCTATAGTAGAATAGAACTGAAAAGTCCCCTATTCTGAAATAGCTTGAGTCCCCTATAGTAGAATAGAACTGAAAAGTCCCCTATTCTGAAATAGCTTGAGTCCCCTATAGTAGAATAGAACTGAAAAGTCCCCTATTCTGAAATAGCTTGAGTCCCCTATAGTAGAATAGAACTGAAAAGTCCCCTATTCTGAAATAGCTTGAGTCCCCTATAGTAGAATAGAACTGAAAAGTCCCCTATTCTGAAATAGCTTGAGTCCCCTATAGTAGAATAGAACTGAAAAGTCCCCTATTCTGAAATAGCTTGAGTCCCCTATAGTAGAATAGAACTGAAAAGTCCCCTATTCTGAAATAGCTTGAGTCCCCTATAGTAGAATAGAACTGAAAAGTCCCCTATTCTGAAATAGCTTGAGTCCCCTATAGTAGAATAGAACTGAAAAGTCCCCTATTCTGAAATAGCTTGAGTCCCCTATAGTAGAATAGAACTGAAAAGTCCCCTATTCTGAAATAGCTTGAGTCCCCTATAGTAGAATAGAACTGAAAAGTCCCCTATTCTGAAATAGCTTGAGTCCCCTATAATAGAAAAGCGCTATTTAATGTTTTGTACGATGTGGGCGCCGATTTAACACATGTACGAAACGGAATTTGGCGGTGGGCGCCGAATCTGTTCGGATGGGTTGAGTCCCCTAAAGTAGAATAGGTCTTGAGTCCCCTATACTCTAATAGTTGCTTGAGTCCCCCAAACCATGAAAATCACCGTGAAATGGGATAGTGCCGGTTTTTCGAGTGTTGCACTCATACATCGCAGTTGGAGGCAATTGAGAGTATCCAAATGAACCGATAGACTAATCTTTACTGTTCGAATGTATTAACAAGCAGCCTATCACAGTCAGGCACTTACAATGTAACGCTGTTTATGGTACTGGCACTATACATTGTGACGGTACCATCTATGGTGCCACTACCCTAAGTACCGGTACCAAATATGGTACCGACACCTTATATGGTGCCAGTACCATAAACGGCCTGAATTTATCAGACGAGGACACTCTGTCACTTAGATTTGTGAACGTGAAAACGTTTTCTTACCATCACGCATCATAGGGACCCCTTTCCGAAAAGAAATAAAAACTTGTTAAAAACTGAAAGCATGCGCGTCGGTCATACTCGCTATCCTACTTACATATAAAGGGCCTAAACACTAAAAACCTGGCAAAAACACTTAGGAGTCACCTAAACTACCTAAATAGGGCGACGAATTTTGTCAGCACCGTCGGTCTCATCACACTTTTTGGGGAAAAGGCCGTCTATTTGCCGTCGGTGTTTAAAAACGGCAGTGACAAAAAACACTAGAAAGCGGTCTGATGACGATGAGGCCGTCGGTGCTATGGTGTCTACGGTGCTTTTTACCTTTTGCCTGCACGGGCGTTGAGGAGGGAGACACGCGATTCCCGGCCCATTCCCCCCCACCCGGCGCTGCCGCGGCAGGTTACTGTAATATTGCTGCATGTGAAACAACACAAAGCGCGCGAAGTTTAAACGACTTCACAGAGAAGTGGTAGTAAAAGCACTAAAACAGTTTAAATATCCAAGTAGTTGCAATTTTTATAAATACCGATATCCGGTATGCCTATTATTTTCGGAATAGCTGCCTGCAAGTGCAAACATCCCTCCCCTTTGCTGTCATCAGGTGCAACGGCAGCTCTAGTTTGGTTCCCATTTACGTATTTACCGTCACCGACTTTTGGAGGCCTGGGTTGGGTCTGGGCCTGACAATTTTCCAAATATAAAAGTACCCCTAGAGACGCATCAGTACAGGGCACGCTCTGGAGAGCCTGTTTTCCAAACATAAAAGTACCCCTAGGGGACGCATCGGTATAGGAACGCTCTGGAGGGCCTGTTTAAAAAACATAAAAATACCCCTAGGGGACGCATCGGTATCGGAACGCTCTGGAGGGCCTGTTTAAAAAACATAAAAATACCCCTAGGGGACGCATCGGTATAGGAACGCTCTGGAGGGCCTGTTTAAAAAACATAAAAATACCCCTAGGGGACGCATCGGTATCGGAACGTTCTGGAGGGCCTGTTTAAAAAACATAAAAATACCCCTAGGGGACGCATCGGTATAGGAACGCTCTGGAGGGCCTGTTTAAAAAACATAAAAATACCCCTAGAGGGACGCATCAGTATAGGTACGCTCCGGAGGGCCTGTTTTAGAAACATAAAAGAACTCCTAGAGACGCATTTTCCAAATATAAAATCATTTCTGACCTCTCAAAAATCTCGGCGGAAGGGAAGAAAAATATATTTTCACACCAAACATAGAGCAGATAGCGCATACCGTAATCCGGCTGCGGCGGCGCCGAGTGGGGGGGGGAATGGGCCTCCTCCCGAGACACGCGATGCATGCATGATTGGATGGTGTTTGTTACAAATTTACAATGGAGTACTGTTGTAATAACAACTAGCGTCACACGTCGTGCAGGGCTGTCTGTGGTGGTGGTTGTAGAGCTGCAGAAGAAGGCCGGATAATCAGTGTGCGGCCTCTGAAAGGCAAAACAAAAGAATGGCAGAAGCGTGTTGTTCAGTTGACGAAGACGCAGAAGAGAAGACTGTAGCTGCCCATGTTCCGTTTGGGGACTTATGCAAGATGCTTGACTCAATCGTAGCCAAGAAGAAACCAGCTGATCGAAAGACTGTATTAGACAAGTTTATCACAGAGTGGCGACGGGTTCATGGACAGCTGCATGGCAAAGATACCAATCACACGGTATGTGCAGTCACTAGTCAGGCACTTACGCCGTTTATAGTACTGCTAACATATAAGGTGCCAGTACCATAAACGGCGTAAAGTGCCTGACTGTTATACGCACGTATGATTCGCAAATCGTTACGCTCCATCTCCGTGTTCGGTGGTGCTGCCAAAACATAGCCCCGGCCCCTAGAATCTCACACTCCATATGGATTACCACTCGGGACCATCGTATTCCCACTCACCTAATCGAGACCGGTACTTAGGGTATTGGCACCATATATGGTACCCCGACGTTCGAGGCCTGTAGTAGTGGTACCATAATATATGGTGCCGGTACCCTAAGTACGCCTGTAGTGGCGTATCCAGGATTTCGGAAAGGGGGTGTATAATTTTGAAAGTGCCTGGTTGGGCCGCTGGCCAACCAGGGTAAGAAAATTTAGCAAAATTTGCCTTTGAAAACGCGTTAAAAACACATTCCGGGCTTAAAATTAACAGAAATTACAAGTTTTGATGTTTAAAGTGCCCTGGTTCGGCTTCTGCTCGACCAAGGCGAGAAAATTTTGAAAATTTAACCTTCAAAAACGCATTTAAAAGGCATTCTGAGAACAAAATAGACAGTTTTGGTACATAATTTATTAGTTTCGCTTATTTTTGACAGACTTTCTCTTCCTACCTCCACCGCAAAGGGGGTGTACCCACCCTACACCCCCTGGATACGCCACTGCCTAAGTATATTATATGGTACCAGCGATCGACCGGAATTCCGGTTCCATCTGGAACTGGCAGTTCCGGTTCCGGTGCTGCAGGATCCCGGAACCGGAGCTTTTTGACTTTCCGCTCTTTTTGGAAGCAAACCTGCTAAACTCCATGCAATAACGCTGAACACTATTAATAAATCACCTAAAAACTTTGTTTTAGGCAACAATTTTGATTGCTATCGCTACTTTTTTCTCAGAAGTGCACGCAAAAGTGTCGATAATTTACTACAGCCCAAATGGTGCTTAACAATTGCAGTAGTTTCAGTTGGAAAATTTCAGTTGCTCGATATTTTATAACCGAAATTTAAAAAAACAGAGGTCTTAAGAGATTGCATCCCAAATATAAAAAAACGCAAAATCATCCAGGGTATGGATTATGTAGGATTCTCTGAGAAATCAGTAAACTAAAACTAAATTAATGTTTTCGGTGCTTAAACAGTATGTAAACACTACTTGGACGGACATGTAAAACAGTAATGTTTCATAGCAGTTCTACCAGTTCTAACTTTAAGCAAAGCACCCTGTAACTGTCTTCTGCAGTTTTTAGCTAGAATTTTTAGTTTTGAGAGCAATTTCGAATTTTTAGCCTCCGCTGAAAAGTTCCCGTTCCGGGCAGAACTGGGGTAATTCCGGTCCGGTTCCGGTCGATCGCTATATGGTGCCAGTACCATAAACGGCGTTTAAGTGCCTGACTGATCTACTCATTCTACTACGAGGATAAGGCGGATGGATGGTTTCTGCGCAGACGAGCTTAATTGAGGACCCGGTGCCGGTTTTTTGGTTTGAAAAACGCTCCAGAGGGTCTATTTGCCAAAATTAAAAAAGAACCGCTAGATACGCATCAGTATAGGCACGCACGGGAGGTCCTGTTTTCAAATAGACCCCCGTCACATAGGCTTTCCTGGGCGTGTAACCAGGGGCGGCTAATAACAACAACCCCCGTCACATCGAATCGAAAGTCTTAACTTGGAACACCCACACGGAAAACGACTGGGTAGCCGGTTAAATGCGATTCTTAACCCGCGTTAAAAAATGGCAGAGCAAGATCGCGTTTTGCGTATCAACGAATTGCTAACGCAAAGTGGCGCCTCTAACTGCTGACACGTTAGCTAACGCTAAGCTATCTGCTAACGCACGTTAAGGATAGCATTTAACCTTCTGTCAAGAACAGTTGTTTCGTTTTCCCAGTCACCCCGGATTGTTGTCTTGGCGGAAAACGCTGATCTATCTGCACCATCGTGTCCCACCACCGTAAGCCTAAGTCTGATCGTATGCCTAACATCTGAAAACCAAGACTTACCGGTTTGTACGTTACCAACTGGCTGGCATTAGTACGCGATCCAGAATAGCCTGGCAATGTCATCTGAACACAGCCAAGATTGTGAGTTCGCCAATAGGCAGTCGTGAGATGCTAGTGCAGATTAAGGTTTGCCGTCGTTTTAAGTTGTTCAGTTCTAATAAAGGCAAGTCTTACTGTATCAGCGTATAGCGTTCCACTTATAGGACTCCTTCTTCCCTGCTTTGCGACTGATTCTACCCAGCTTTGATAAAGAAAGAGGAGCCTATGGATTTAAAGAGGTACCGCAGAAAGTTTTACTCAGTTGAGTCCCAGTACATTTTCTTTTGTAGAACATGTTAGCCAAAAGATTTATCAGTATTTTTTGTCTCAGCAAGGATTGCGCCGATGCCCAGAGTTTGCTTCATTTTCGTGCTCCTGATCTTCGATCCAACGTACGGTTCGTTCTGGATTAGTTTTACTTCATAGTTTCGCTTGCTGAAATAGTAGCTGTAGTTTGGAGTTTATGCGGACAACAGTGATATAGTCAGACACGTGTGCTGGCACAACTACCTTTGCTACTGGTTGCAAATGCCTGACTGGATAAACCGACCTGTAACAGTCAGCCCTTTCTAGACCTACAGTCATGTCTGGTTAATCAGCATCTCGTTAACCCATATATTCGCCAACCAAACTGATGTGCAGTTATCAAAAAGCTGTCATTTACAAGTTTTGACCCGAAAACAGTTATTTAGCTCGGTGTTGGTGCGATACGACTACCGGTGCGATACGCCGACTAAGAGGTGGGAAACGCGCCGACTCAATAAACTCCGCCTACAATTAGGTGCGAAACGTTGACTGACCAATGATAGAGGATTTACGGATTGGGAGCCCAAGAACAGTCACACGTTTAATCTACGTAAACTGTATTTAAGCTAAAGTTGTCCACAAGGAGGGGTTTTATCTCCCCTACTTTGGATACTCCTTGCTGATAGCCTGTTGGTGCGTCTAAACGACTCATCGTTTTATGCGCTGGGCTACGAGGATGATGGAGTAATTCTCGTGGTAGGGAAATTCTTGGACACTGTATGTGACCTCATGCAGAGGGCACTTACGGTTGTCCAAGGATGGTGTGAAGAAGAAGGTCTTGCCGTACAGCCAGACAAGTTAGAGCTGATCCTTTTCACAAGGAAACGGCTGCTAACTGGGCTTAAGCTACCTAAGATCTATGGGAAGCGGCTCCAGTTAGTAAAGCGAGTAAAATATCTGGGAGTCTATTTGGACTCCCGGTTAGATTGGGCAGTTCACCTTGAAACCAGATGCTCCAAGGCCAGAGCAGCTTTCTGTCAAGCCAAACGAGCTGTTGGGAAGAATTGGGGACTGTCTCCAAAGGTGGTCAAGTGGCTCTATGTTGTGACCATTAGACCTATGATAGCTTTTGCTGCTGTGGTGTGGTGGAAACGGACAAACCTGGAATGCGCAAAAGCACAGCTGGGCCGTTTACAACGACTGGCGTGTCTATGCATAACAGGGGCTCTACAAACAACACCCACAGAAGCAATGGAAGTTCTGTTGTGTCTTCCACCGCTACACACTTGGATTTAAGTGAAGTGGAAGCGATGGCGACCTGCTACAGACTTAAAAGTACTAAGCAGTGGCACAGGGTAGGTCGTGGTCATTGTAGTGTTTGGGCACAATTGTGCGATTTATCGCCACTGTACCAATTCCCAAGTGACCAACAACTACCCAATTACGTGTTTGATAAGAAATATCAGGTCGACTTCCCGAGTAGGGAGGTCTGGCAGGGTAATACTCCTAATGCAACCGATACTCTCTACTGTTATACGGATGGTTCCAGGTTAACAGGTTTAGAGAATTCGGGAGCAGGAGTATTTATACAGAGACTGGGGGTAGAGGATTCCTTTCCCCTGGGGAAGTATGCAACAGTTTTCCAGGCGGAGGTCTATGCTATACTGAACTGCGCCAGGACTCCTGGATTAGTTAACTGTCTAGAGCAGAAGATCTGTATTTACTCAGATAGTCAAGCAGCTCTAAGAGCAATAGTATCTCCACGCGTCAACTCTAAGTTGGTTGCAGAGTGTGTTAGGGAACTACAACGACTGGCGCTTCCTAAGAAGCTACAGCTGATGTGGGTACCTGGACACTCGGAAGTGGAGGGAAATGATCAGGCTGACCGACTAGCTCGGGCAGCTGCTGAGTTGCCACTTATAGGGCCGGAACCGGCCCTTGGCATCTCAGTTAGGAAAGTGAGGACAGATTTAAGAAGTTGGGCAAAGAACCAGCTGCAAACTGCCTGGGATCTACGAACCGACTGTAGGCAATCTAAGCAGTTCATTCTGGGACCCAGATTGGTGGTGACCAGAGAATTACTTAGTCTTAGTAGAAGGGAACTGAAACTGGTGGTCGGTTGGTTAACTGGACACAGTAGTAACCTTAATAGACATCTCAGCATCATGGGCTTGGTGGATGATCCAACATGCTCATTTTGCTTAGAGGAGGAGGAAACGCCTGAACATTTGGTCACAGAATGTGATGCATTGGCTGGACGTAGACAAGCTATTCTGGGCAGTAGATATCTTACCACCCAGGACTTGAGCGATGTAACCGTTAGGGACCTCCTGAGGTTGATTAAAGCCTCGGGTAGTGAAGTGTGTTAAGGGCCGCATGTTATGTCAATCTCTGGCGATTTGTGGGCCCGTTGCCCAAGTGGTAACAAAAGAGTAAACGTAACCGCTAGATATCCCCCAAGGCTGGTTGAGCCTTGCGTTGGTGATAGTATCCGAAATGAAGAGAGATGATATGGGGAAATGAAATGGACATGTTGGTCTGATCATAGGGCCGTACAGCCCCCCCCCCCCAATATATCGGATCGGAAGCTAAAGTTGCTTTCTGTGAGTTGGCTTCTAAGGACAGAAAACATGCCAAAAAGACAGTGAACCATTTTAACGTTTGAAATAAATACGAAATAGACTGTTTTAAATCGAATTTTGTCAATCCATTTGAAAGCATAGCATAATTCTTCTACTAACGCTGCAATCCATATTTAACGTTTATGTACTGCCTAGTATTTGTTTAGGTTTTTTGGCGTCCCTTTTTTGGAAAAACAGAAAATTTCGACCAAATCTCCCCTCGACGGCAGGCGCTACCCCTACCATCTCCGAAAATTTGGCGACCTTTTTGGGAAAAACAGGAAATTTTGGTCAAAAACCCCCTCGGCGGCCCATAACCCTTCGGTCGGCCATACCACCCCAACATAATTTTGGCTCTGTACGCTACAACTCCCCCCCCGACGAAAAACCACAGACCCCTCCCTCCGGTGCACCTTTACTTGAACAGGAGGAAGCCCGAAAGATCCATTTTCTTTAGTTTCTCCGTGAAAATCGTCAAATTAGTTTGGCTAATACGGAAATTCGTTAATCCGGAAAAGATTGGCTATTCCCAACTTCTCCTGATTAAGGAGTGTATGTGGTGTCGGCTAATATCAAGATGCATGTTCATGTACAAATTTCAAATTTATCGATAGGCGTGCGTGCGTGCGTGCGTGCGCAGACATGGACAAAGGGGGGCTGAAGGGGGGTTGGCCCCCCTCAGGCTCTGACCTACCCCCCTCAGCCGGCCGCTACCCCCTCAGGAATTTTTTGGAAGAATTTTGTATAGAAAATTATGATAAATATATGCCTGGATTGGGTGTAAATGAGCTCAGAATAGCTAATTTTCATTTATTTTAATAAAAAAAGCCAAAAAAAACATTGATTTTAGCCAAAAATCCGACTTTTTGGCTTACCACCAACTCAGCCCCCCTCAGGCGCTCCTACCCCCTCCCCTCAGCCAGCTCAGGAATTGAAAGTTCTACCCCCTCAGCCGAAATGCTAGTCCATGTGCGTGCGTGCGTGCGTGCGTGAACTGGCTCTATAATAATGTACACCAAAGGTACAATGTAATTTTCTCGTCCTGGATGGGCTCCTAATAAAAAGACTTTTTGCAGCAAGTGGGTGACTTCGCGGCCCAAGCGAGCAAGATTCTGCGTTTGCGTCTGGCTCAAAAATGTACACTGACGGTGGCTGAATTGAACGCACATTTGGATTCGATCGCTATGGCCAATGCTAAGAAAGAACAACGTAAGCTAGTGCAATGGACCTCGGGTTCTAGTCATTCGACATTGGGTTGTATCTACGAGTCCATCTGATTTATAGCTTGTGTTTATGGCTGAAGGTTCCGGTATAAACCGAGCTCAGAAATCCTTATTTGAAAAGAAACAGCAAAAAATAGCTGTTTACACGCAAGTTAGCATTTTTATTTTTGAAATTAAAAAAATCCCGTTTTAAAATTGACCTGAAATTTTCTTGTCGATACGAAATTCTTTCTTTTGCACCTGTCGATAAAGATTTGAAGTTAAATTTAAGTAGAGTTGTTTAGAGACGGTTGAGCGCGAACTGGAATTGTTGTGCCGAAAAGTGACAGACCGTGAAATGAAATGGCTTATTCGGATCCTTCTCAAACAGATGAAGGTGTGGTGGTGTGTTTATGTTTGAAGAGGACAGGCGGTTTGTTCAGATGGGCATGCAGGAAAACACTGTGTTATCGGTGTTTCATCCGGAAGCAGGTCAGTTGTACGATGTCTGCACTTCCCTGCAAAAGGTGGCGCAGTGGCTGCACAACCCGGACACGCGCCTGGACGTTATTCAAGTCGAGCTTAACAACCCGTTTCGACCGATGCTGGCAAATCGAGCGCCGCCAGAGAAAGTGCCGGACATCATGGCCGGCAAACCGTTCTACGTGGAGGTAAAGTACGACGGCGAGCGAGTGCAGCTGCACAAAGACGGCCAGCAGTACAAGTACTACTCCAGAAAGTATTACGTCTTCTCTTTTCTTCAGTCGGTCAGCAAGCTCGCTCTAAATAATATCAATAGTCGTTCACTCGACTAAATTCTCATTATGCTCCAAAATATACAGTTTTATCTTTTTAATGTAGAAGTACATACATACTTGGTTCGAAAATAAGTAGCGATTTATAGGCCCATTGCCCGGGCGGTAACAAAAGAATAATCTAAGTTCGGTTTTATGCCTTTCTTAAATTTATCAGTGTGTAAAACTCTGTCCTGTACATAGTCTTCTAGAGGCTGTCAGTTCTTTTTTTAACCTTGTTGCACTGAAGTGTTATCTCAAGAAAAGCTCCTTGTGAGTGAAACGTAATCGACCGTTCCATAATGATGTACGTACATATTGCACCGAGGGAATCATGTGGTGGCCGGACTGTACATGCTCGTCTGATTTAGTGGCAATGATTTTACAAAGGCTTACGATGCGTCGCCACACGAAGGCAGTCTCACCCCTTACCTACACAAAATGTTTGCTTCTCATGTCAAGTCTTGTATACTGGATGCTGAGATGGTGGGCTGGAACCCTGATGCTAAATGTGTAGGTAAGTGTCACTATTCTACTCAGTTCGATTGGAAAATATACAGGGTGTGCCAAAAAAACAACCCAGTAGATTTTTCGCTATAGCAACCGCAAATCTCAACTGATTTGAATGAATCCTTTTTTAAATGAAAGATAAATAAATCCTTAAAATACTGCTGAAATTTTCATTAATGTACTCTGCTTAGTTCCTGAGATATTGGCTCTCAAAATCAAAACTGTGATTTTGGCAGTGAACAAGAGGGATTTTTTTATTACTCTGCACTTCGTAATAAAACGGATTCCTGCTACTGCTAAGGGCTATTGGAGGCTTTACTGGTGACAGAAACTCGGTTTACTTCAACACTAAAGTATCATTTGCCCCAGCAGTAGGAATCTGCTAATTTTATGAAATGCAACGGAATCGCTCTTGTTCTTTGCCAAAATCTGTTTCGACTTAGAAGGCAAATATCTCAAGAACTAAACTGTGAATCTCAACAAAAATTGCTCCAATCTTTGAAGAATTTATCAATCTTTCATTTAAGAAAGGATTCATTCAAATCGGTTGAGATTCATGGTTGCAAAACTAAAAAATCTGCTGGGTTGTTCTTTATCACTCTTGTTCATTGCCAAAATCTCCGTTTTGACTTTGAGGACAAATATCTCAGGAACTAAGCAGGCTATCTTAATAAACGTTACATCAATCTTTCAAGAATTTATTTATCTTTCATTTAAAAAAGGACTCATTAAAATCGGCTGAGATTTGCGGTTGCTACAGCAAAAAATCTGCTGGGTTGTTTTTTTGGCACACCCTGTACATGGTTAGCTCGCTGTTGTGTGTTAGGTATGATCTAGAAATCATGAAGTCAGACGGATGATACGTGCTATGATTTTAGCGACCAAGGGCGAGCAGTTTGACGTGAAAGCATTGAAGGACGGTGATGATCTGAATCCGTGTCTAGTGGCGTTCGACTGCCTTATGCTCAACGGCCAGGTGATGACGCTGCGCCCTCTCTCAGAAAGGATCGACGTGTTGCATTCGGTTTTCGACACTCAGATTGAGGGTCGATGCGTGCTGGCTGAGAGACAACTTCTCCAAACCATGTAGAAGGCCGGTTGGTGTGTAGCCATTGTACGTTGACCAGTTTCAGCAGAGAGCTGGTTGATCGGTTGAACGAAGCAATCGAAAAGAGAGAGGAAGGATTGGTAGTGAAGCGACCAGACTCCACCTACCGGCTTAACACCAGAAGCAACGAAGCCGGTTGGATCAAAATCAAGGTACTTCTTTATGCAAGTACACGTTGATATTTGGTGCTGTGTTGTTATCGGATGGTTACTTTTGTACGGTATAATTACGTTTCAGCCAGACTATGTCGACGCAATAAACGATAATTTTGACTTGCTGATCGTTGGCGGTTATTTTGGGGAAGGCAGACGTTCCAATTTGATGTCTCACTTCTTGCTCGCTCTGGCAGTTCCTTCCGATACTCCTGGTCTTATTAACACTACCTTGAGCGAAAAAATATTCGTCAATAATTTGTGTTGCAGGTGAAACGCCAACCAAGTTCGTAACCGTTTGTAAAGTGGGCAGCGGCTATTCTCTGAAAGAACTGTACGATCTTAATGTACATTTGAACGAGACTCCTTTAATCCGTCCAAAAGACAAGACCAAAATTCCTGAGTGGCTGGAAGTCGGATCTGAAAGGCCTCAGGTTTACATAGACCCAAAGAATTCTAAAGTTTTACAGGTTCGTTGGCTTCTTTATGCAAAATGTAACGAAACGAGCCAAAAATGCGGGGGGTTGAGTATTAAAAATCCTTGAAAGTCTTCGGCTAAAATCGTCAAGATACATACGCTAATTTCTGCTCAAATACGGGTCTAGGACAACTTGCCACCACCGACTCGCCGCCGGACAACTCGCCACGGACAACTCGCCACAGGGACAACTCGCCACTGGACAACTCGCCACCTGGACAACTCGCCACCGGACAACTCGCCACCGGTAAAAACTTAGAATTTATAAAGAAACTAAAAAACCGCCGCTATAGAATAAACGTGTGTTTATACTATGTATATAGAGTGAGCATTTGGTCTTTATGCTGAGGGAAGTATTTGCAGCAAGCTGAAATTTTTATGCAACTATGGTGGGTGACCCAGAATCAGGAATTACAATTAGAGCACATAATAATTGTCCAAAAAAGCAGCTTAAAAAACTATTTTTGCAAAACCAATTGAAATTTGGCATCTTTAGGGAATTTGTATTTATTAATACAATTTTAATGGAAAATACCCGATATATACCCGATACTAGGGTATTTTTATATACCTACCCATACCTAGACCTATTTCTTTTTCGAAAATACACAACCTTAACAAAAATGCAAAGATAAATTCTGCTTCTATAATGGCTAATGTGTATGATACAACAAAAAAAAATTACAGAAATTGCTGAAAACAAATTCACAAATTCAAAAGGGTATATTGTAGTCAATTTGTAGTAACTAAATCTGAATATGTAGTTGTACAGTAGTCTTGATGACGTCATAAAACCTCGAAAATCAGTAGTTATTGGTTAGTAGTTTAGTCACTACAAAATAGGTCTACCCATACCACTACCCGGGTATGAGTATTTTAAAAAATACCAACCCATACTCAATTCAGGTTCAAATACCCATAGCAACACAACGATGAACCTGAATTCGGGCTTTGCACTTGGCCTTGGCCAAATCATGTTGCGTTTTTATCACTTCTTTTATGGTAAAGACCATTACAAATTAATTACCCCGAGGCTGTAAGTGACTGGGGCATTCATAAACGCAGGTCAATTGCATAAGTATGGTTGGATAAACAGACTAATTATAGTGTAATTGGCCTGCCGAATACCTGGAAGCAAGCCGTCACTGCTGCAACAGCAGTGACACTGCTCAACCACACTCAATAGGGCATAACTGTGAGGCATAATACAAATTTAGCACGTTTTTCTTACTTGCGGTAACTGCTAGAACAGTAGTGGTATGGGCCAAGCACACTCTATGTACAAGGTACAAACACACGTTTATTCTAGAGCGGCGGTTTTTTAGTTTTTTTTTATAAATTCTAAGTTTTTACCGGTGGCGAGTTGTCCGGTGGCGAATTGTCTGGTGGCGAGTTGTCCCGGTGGCGAGTTGTCCTGGTGGCGAGTTGTCCGGTGGTGAGTTGTCCATGGCGAGTTGTCCGGCGGCGAGTCGGTGGTGGCGAATTGTCCGGCTCCCCTCAAATACAGCTAAAATCCGCTGTTTTACAGGCAATTTCAGTGTCTGAAATTGTAGAAAAACTGCTATAGAATTGCTTCCCAAAAATTGTCTCGTGAATGTGTACCGGTCTGGCCCTAGCTGTTTGGGCAACCCCTGTTACATGCCTGATTCGACGTTTAGGTTCGTGCAGCTGAAATCACAAACAGTGGGGCCTATGCTGCTGGGTACACTCTGCGATTTCCGCGAGTAGTGAAAATCCGTGGTGACAAGGATTGGTGCAGCGCTATGACTACCATCGAGTTCGACCGCATACGACAGGTTCTCATCAGTTAATTGCACGTACTCGCCTCATTTATGGGACCGTCCGTTTAAGAAAGCTATTTTACTGTGTTAGCAAACAAAAGGAACTCACGATCTCGTACTGTATTGATCAGCCGAGGTTACTAACGCCCTACTTTCAAATACTAGGTTAATTAAAATCCTCTAATGCTAATTTTCTAACTAATCTAATCTTATTTTAACGCTTTTGATATTCCTCACCCGCTTCCATAGGGAAGGCGAACAGTGAACATGAAAAACGAAAATGCAAAATGAACACAGAAGCTCTAAGGTGTTCATGTTCGTCCGATATTGATCTGCCCTAAAGTTCTGCTTGTGGGCACCACCTGGTCACAATATGGACACCACCTGATCACCGCTTTTGTGTTCCTTGTTGTTTCCCCCATGGACACATGTTCGACATAATATTTATTCGGTAACATCGACACAGACATGAACATCTTACATTGGCAGGCAACACCAAGCCGACACCAGTTCAAAAGATGCGAACACCCATTGATTTTACACTAGCGAACACCACTTTTAGACAGTCGACACCAGCTGGAACGATGGGAATAACACTTTTAGACCAGCGAATACCCCTTTTCGACAGTCAACACCAACTGGAAAATGGGAACACCTCTTATTTTACAAATGCGAACACTCCTTTTAGAAAGTCAACACCAACTTCAATCATGGGAACACCTCTTTTAGACCAGCGAACACCACTTTTGGACAGTCAACACCATTACAGAAGATGTGAACACCTCTTTGACACTAGCGAACACCACTTTCGGACAGTCAACACCATTACAAAAGATGTGAACACCTCTTTGACACTAGCGAACACCACTTTCGGACAGTCAACACCATTACAAAAGATGTGAACACCTCTTTGACACTAGCGAACACCACTTTCGGACAGTCAACACCATTACAAAAGATGTGAACACCTCTTTGACACTAGCGAACACCACTTTCGGACAGTCAACACCATTACAAAAGATGTGAACACCTCTTTGACACTAGCGAACACCACTTTCGGACAGTCAACACCATTACAAAAGATGTGAACACCTCTTTGACACTAGCGAACACCACTTTCGGACAGTCTACACCATTACAAAAGATGTGAACACCTCTTTGACACTAGCGAACACCACTTTCGGACAGTCAACACCATTACAAAAGATGTGAACACCTCTTTGACACTAGCGAACACCACTTTCGGACAGTCAACACCATTACAAAAGATGTGAACACCTCTTTGACACTAGCGAACACCACTTTCGGACAGTCTACACCATTACAAAAGATGTGAACACCTCTTTGACACTAGCGAACACCACTTTCGGACAGTCAACACCATTACAAAAGATGTGAACACCTCTTTGACACTAGCGAACACCACTTTCGGACAGTCAACACCATTACAAAAGATGTGAACACCTCTTTGACACTAGCGAACACCACTTTCGGACAGTCAACACCATTACAAAAGATGTGAACACCTCTTTGACACTAGCGAACACCACTTTCGGACAGTCTACACCATTACAAAAGATGTGAACACCTCTTTGACACTAGCGAACACCACTTTCGGACAGTCAACACCATTACAAAAGATGTGAACACCTCTTTGACACTAGCGAACACCACTTTCGGACAGTCTACACCATTACAAAAGATGTGAACACCTCTTTGACACTAGCGAACACCACTTTCGGACAGTCAACACCATTACAAAAGATGTGAACACCTCTTTGACACTAGCGAACACCACTTTCGGACAGTCAACACCATTACAAAAGATGTGAACACCTCTTTGACACTAGCGAACACCACTTTCGGACAGTCAACACCATTACAAAAGATGTGAACACCTCTTTGACACTAGCGAACACCACTTTCGGACAGTCAACACCATTACAAAAGATGTGAACACCTCTTTGACACTAGCGAACACCACTTTCGGACAGTCTACACCATTACAAAAGATGTGAACACCTCTTTGACACTAGCGAACACCACTTTCGGACAGTCAACACCATTACAAAAGATGTGAACACCTCTTTGACACTAGCGAACACCACTTTCGGACAGTAACACCATTACAAAAGATGTGAACACCTCTTTGACACTAGCGAACACCACTTTCGGACAGTCAACACCATCTGGAAAATTGGGAGCACCTCTTCTTTTACAAATGCAAACACCCCTTTTAGAAAGTCAACACCAACTGCAATCATGGGAACACCTCTTTCACCTCTTTCCAGAAAAATCGTCTCGGGGGGGTCCCATCCCGGGTCCGGGGTGTCTGACCTAAGTCGGGTGGAGGCATACCCCTAGGCCCCCTGTCCTGTTACATGTATGGTTTATGTTTGTGTCGACTGTGTATGATGTTCGTGGTGTTACCGAATGAATATTGTGTCGAACATGTGTTGATGGGAAAAGAATGAACACAAAAGTGGTGATCAGATGGTGATCGATCAGGTGGTGTCCGGATTATGTTCGGGTGGTGTCCACGAACAGATTTTGGATAAGTTTGGTGTTCATTTTTCTTTTTTTTTGGTCTCCATATTTCGTTTATTTTTCACGAACACCCAGGGTGATTTGGAAAGGGTTAAATAAATAAAAACTTCCGTTAAAAAGTTCTCTAATGCTATGCGAAAGCTGCGCGCACGGACCCTTCTCACCTATTATACATCGCTAAAATTGTGATTTTTGGTCAAAAGTCGTTCAAATTCTACAACTAATAATTGATTTTCGGCCAATTTTGACCACATAAATAGTATTTTTCTGTCAAGAATTGCACCAGAATGACACCAAATTTGCAGAGTTGTTTCATAGAATCAATCGTATCTGGTGTTCTGACCTTAGCTGGAGTGAGCTGACCTAAAAGACTTCTGTTGTGCTGAGACGTTTTGATTTTTCACGTCGTCATTCATTGATACTGTTTGTTAAATTAGCTACGTGTAGTGTTTAAGAAGATATTGCTAAGATTCAGCTGCCCTGCCTGAGAACAGTTGAAGGTAGGCAATTTGTAGGAGTGCGATGGAAAGTTGGCTCAACGTTTCCAGTTGCAACTGACAGACGACGCGCCATCCCCAGCAAAGAAAGGGCGTGGTGGAGGAGGTCGAGTGAGTGCCAAACCGGTGTTAGGGGCTCAGTTCAGACCGGCTGATCTGAGTGGAGTTGTTTGTAAGAGCGAGGCATTTAAAGGCAAAGAGATCTGTGTGGTCAACGGCAACACAACTGGACAACACACAAAACAGTGGCTTGAGAAGAAAGCGGCCGAGCTCGGCGCTACCATCGTGCAGCATCCAGGCACGTCTCCACTCTTCTTGTCACTGCTCTATCCACACACCTGCTAGCACACCACCAATCGGTGGTTAGGCCAAAACTTGTTCGTATTATTATGCATACGGTTAAACTCTGTGTACGTACATGTACGTGATATCAGTTGCATGTTGAATAAGGTTTGGTTGCAGGGTTGCACACGTACTGCGTTGTGGCGGCTCGAGAAACGATGCCAGTCAAGAATATTATTGCTGGTGGTTTAGTTAACGTTGTCACGCTGAAGTGGTTGAGCTGCTGCATTGAACAAGAGCGTCTGATACCTTGGTAGTTAGCCGCAGGCTTTCTACTCAGCCTACCATGTACCATACATGTAACAATGGGCGTTAAGGTTTGTCCCCACCGACAAGGGCCAAGTCCCGATCCCTCGAGACGATTTTTCCACCCGGAGTCTGATTTTTATTGGGCGCAATTTTTTGGTCAATATACAGGGTGTCTCAAAAAAATGATCACATTTCTTTTTACTGCCATTTCCGCAAATTTTGACCAAAGAGGCTGAAATTTGGAACATAGGTGCCAAAATTCGGGGAATTTTATGTGTTAAAGTTTGGTGCACTAAGCTTGACTCATTCCCGAGAAATTTCAAAAAAACTGAAATTTGGTAATTTCAATAGTGAAAGCCGGTCACCGAAAATATGATCACATTTCTTTTTACTGCCATTTCCGCGAATTTTGACCAAATAGGCTGAAATTTGGACCATAGGTGGCACAATTAGGGGAATTTTATGTGTTAAAGTTTGGTGCACTAGGCTTGACTCATTCCCGAGAAATTTCAAAAAAAGTGAAATTTGGTAATTTCAATAGTGAAAGCCGGTCACGAAAAAATGTAAACATTTCCTTTTCCTGTATCTTTTCTAATTTTTGTCGGAATTGGATGAAATTTGGAGTGTAAACGCAGAAGTTCAGGGTAATTCGTGTGTAAAAAGTTGACGCATGAACTCCAACGCTATCGTTAGAGTTTAGGCGATAATGTAATGTAACGTTTTTTCGGTGACCGGCTTTCGCTATTGAAATTATCAAATTTCACTTTTTTTGAAATTTCTCGAGAATTAGTCAAGCCTACTGCACCAAACTTTAACACATAAAATTCCCCTAATTGTGCCACCTATGGTCCAAATTTCAGCCTATTTGGTCAACATTTGCGGAAATGGCAGTAAAAAGAAATGTGATCATTTTTTCGGTGACCGGCTTTCACTATTGATTTAACAAATTTCACTTTTTTTGAAATTTCTCGGGAATGAGTTAAGCCTAGTGCACCAAACTTTAACACATAAAATTCCCCGAATTTTGGCACCTATAGTCCAAATTTCAGCCTATTTGGTCAACATTTGCGGAAATGGCAGTAAAAAGAAATGTGATCATTTTTTTGAGACACCCTGTATTTAGATTTTCAGACACGAAAATTGCTTGTAAAACAGTGATTTTTATTAGTATCTGAGCCATACATGTAACAGATCATCCGCCGATGGGGGGAGGGGGGTTGGGCGGGTCTGGCTCCGGCCGGGGGGTCTGAGCCAAAATTTTGGGGGAGGGGGGTTGGCACTAAAAAACGCTCAAAAATCGAGAAAAATCGCAATTTTTGGCCCAAAAATCGCTAATTTTGGCTGAAATACAGCTAAAAAGTGCTGTTTTGCAGGCGATTTTGGCAATTTTTGTGTGTGAAAGTGTAAAAAATTGCATAAATTTGCTCGAAAATTTACTTGCCAGAAAAATCGGAGGGGGGGTCGGTGAAATCGTCTCGGGGGGGGTCCCGTCCGGGGGGGTCTGGCCTAAGTCGGGTGGGGGGGCAGACCCCCAGACCCCCCTGTTACATGTATGATCTGAGCCAATATTAGCACTTTTTGACCATTTTTCAATGTTGAATGATTTTTACTTCTCAACTCCTGCGAATTTCGGTTCAACCCCCTGGCGGATGACCTGATACTGAAATGCCATGTACTGTACGTACATGTAGTTGAACCTCCACAAGAGGGTTGGTCTTTGTTCCAAATTTCTGTAATATTAACAACAACCTATCTTCTCTTGCCTCTAAGTACCTGGTATACACGATTAATTCTGTACCATGTAACCTACCTAGAAGTCTAGCTTTCAGGCAGCCGCAGTACATGTTGTTGGCGACGGAGTCAGTACAGAAAGGCTTCAAGAAGGACTTCGATAATTTTGGCGACAGCTACACACAACCGATTGATGGAGAACAGCTGAGGCGACTGTTGGACAATGTTGCTGCTCGCAAAATGGTACAAATCTTTACTTCAACTGCTCCTAAGTGTGTTCGCTTTACCAGCTTTGTTCTTAGGACGCGGAAAGAGAAAAGGATGCCGTTGAACTGTTACTGGACGTAGCGCCCCATTACAAATTCGGCTTGTTTCGTCCTTGCAAGTAGGCTACTCGTCTTTTTTTAATCTCGCACTCTTACACATGTAAAGTACCGTACCGGGGAGCAGGAAAACACACTGCAAACAGAAGGAAGAGGAAAACAGATTTTGGCGCTTAAACATTAGTAGTTTATGTTTGTCTGTGTGCGCTCTCCCTAAAGGACTAGAGAAATTTCGAAAATATTTAACTGCTTGGTGAGGCAATTAAATGCATATTACAGGTTCTACTTCGACCGATATCTAATAATCGATAGACCGGACACAGCCATCAGATGCAGCGAATTGGAGCTGCTCAGTGCACGGGCCCTGATGTACGGCGCCACTGTGGTAGAGTCTCTCGATCAGGCTACACACGTCATTATCAGTGCCAGGTGAGTGTGGATGGGTTTTTGTTTGTTATGCTATGTTATGCAGTCGCAACTACCGGCGCTAATTTTCAATTGGACTGAGAAGGCTGTGTTTTGTGTTGATTGTGTTGTCGGTATGTCGTGTTGTTCGCCAGACCCTTACACCGTCCAATTCTTGTGCGGCGCTCATTACGGCAAGGTGAGTTCGCAGCTGCACGGCCAACCGTCTGATGTGACGTTGACTATCCACCGCTGGCAGTTGAATGTGCATTGGCAAGTGCTGGTGACTCACTCTCGCTTCTTTGGCTCTCTCTTCCAGACCGACCCTCTCCAGCGACACATCGACTTGAACCGATCCTCGTTGACTCCGGAAGGTCTGCGCATGGTTCTCGCTTTCATGTACAAAGGACAGATTGGCGTCAGCGCCGATTGTCTCTATCACGCGCTCTTGGCTGCCTGCACACTGGAGATGAGTGAGCTGCAGACTCTGCTCGACACCTATTTGTTGGCCATCTCGCAGCACGGCAGTCTGACCTTGTGGTGTCTCGACTTGGCGCACGGTCTCTCCGTTGCCTCAAAGGTGCGGCAGCAGCTTACTGAACGATGCGCCAAACAGTGGCAGCAGATCAGTCAGACGCCCCACCTCTACAACATACACGCCGAGGCTTTGCGTGCAGTGCTGAAGAGTGACGCAATGGAAGAGCAGGACCAAGTGCAGTTGCTGCGCACAGTAGTTGACTGGCTGACGCAGAACCCTCACCACAGACGAGCTGCACGACCACTGATCGCTTGTATCCGACTGCATCTACTCAGCCGACAACAACACACCGAATGCATGCAGATTGCCGATGCACTGGGCTTTGGCTCGCTTTTGCTAGATCAGATCAACTCGCACACCGCTTTTGATCTAACGCACGCCGGAGAACTGGTTGCTCAGGGTCACTGATAGACTTGAAGCTATTTTAACATTAATGCCAGGTGAACGTCCTATTTAACAATAAACCATTAGATTGCACATGGCCTCCATGCGTCGGCGGAGTGAATGGCGGGGGCTGTCCATTCCACAGCCCATTCTCCGGATATCCATGGCCCTTTCATCAACCCCTCCCTTTCAACCAAACTCGCTTTGTCTCTACTTTCTATCTTCCTATACACAAACCGTGACATCGTTTACAAATTAACCCAAGGACCGTTTGTCGAACCATGTAGTGTTATCAGCCACGCTTACTGACCTAAAGATGGTTGGCCAAAGACTACATTCTGTGAGGCTAAGGTGAAATCGCTGGGTTCTGTTTAATATTTGTATTTATCTCACACACCTAACACAACACAGTTAACCGCTTAACGTCATATGGTAAGGTACCATATACCGCAACTATATATGGCGTTAAGTACCTGACTGTAAGAGCCGTGTCTGAGGCGGAATTCTGGAGGTTGTGACTACCTCAACTGAAATTGCTCAAAAATAGCAAAAAGCGCTACTTTGGCTCAAAATGAGCTAGACGTGCTGTTTTACAGGAGATTTTTAGTATTTTAGTGTCTGCAATTTTAAAAACTGCAAAAAATGTTCCAAAAATTGGTTTTCAAAAAATCGGAGTGGTGTAAAAGTTGCCTCGGAGGTGTGTCCGAAGTCGGTGGAGGGGCAAACCCCTGTTACATGCATGATTTATCTGCATCTGCTGCTGAACAAAACCTTAGTAGTCAGCAGAGCGTTGGTGGATTTAGAAAAAACTTGACATGTTACCTCTTCGAGCGTTTTTGTAATCTTCCGATGTGCGAACAGGTTGTGCTCTTCTTTTCTTTGCCACGCATTCCATCTGCTGCTCTCGCTGCACTTTTTCTTCTACCGGTCTACTGTAAATATTGGTGGCCGGCCGTTTCAGTGACCTGACCAGGTTGGAGACGCTAAAGAAGTGGAACCGGAGTCGAGCGCGTAAGGTGCGACTGATGGAAGAGGCGTGGTTGCGAGAGTGTCTGCGTTCTGAGCGCTTGTTGGAAGAACTTTCATTCCAGCTGTGATGTAGCTACTGTAGTGCACCTGCTCTATGTGGCACGTATTGACAAAATGCACGCTTGATTGTCTAGTCAAATGGGCCCATTTGCGGTGCCGTTTATAATCGTGTGCGTTCGGCGGCTGTAGCAACATTGAAATATGAGCGTTGGAAATAAATTATAGTCTTTGATCGGGCCGATAAATGCTGGGTGCACGGAGAAAAACCGGTGCTGCTTGCTCTGCTGCAGCAAGCAGTAGTTTTTCTCGGCCGCCACTACATGACACTTGGTTTGTTCTGGAGGCCATCTGCCATCGGACAAAAACGCACAAAGTTCATCTGCTGGCTTACCGTATCGACGTTTGAGACTGAGTGATGTTTATCTGTAGTATATGGGACGAATGAGAATCTCACCAAGTACACGTAAAGACAAGAGCTTGAGCGCAATCATAGCCGACTCAGGTAAAGCAAGAGAGAACGCACACGACGCACACATATGCATGACCAAGTCAATCAATCAATCACAAATTGACAGACCAGCTATAAAACGGTGCTAAAACTGTACAATTTGGTATGAGTTCACGTATTGCATCTGCGTCATTTGTCCAATGCTATCAGTGATGGCATCAAGTTACAGCAAAAGAGAAAGAAGAATCTTTGAGCGATGGCGTGCGGCTTAGAGAAATGGCAAACTGCTATGTCACCGGGTCACTGACTCATGTGAAGTAGCCGCCGTACTGCGCCCGGTAGGCGTGCGGGTGTGTGGCGTAGGGTACCACCGGACAGGTGGACAGTTTCTGCGTGACCACCATCTGACTGCCGTACGGGTCGACCTGCTGGATGCTGCCGTGGCCGTAGAAGTGCGGCGCCACGTCGGCGCCGTGTTTGTCGTCGCCGTCCACTGTCTTGTCCTTTCCCTCCTTCTTCCATTTCATGCGGCGGTTCTGGAACCAGATCTTCACTTGCCGTTCACTCAGTCCTAGCGAGTAGGAAATCTCGACTCGTCGCTTTTTGGTCAAATATCTGTTGAAATGGAACTCTTTCTCCAATTCCAGCACCTGCTGCCGAGTGTAGGCTGTTCTCTGCCGCTTCCCATCGCCTGAAGAGGCTGAAATGTAACGCACACAGTCGAACATGCAAGCCAAGCCACACAAATGCTGCGCATGCCTTTCTTTATATGTCTGACACTTGCAGTCTACATCCACTCAGCGTACAGTATCGGTATTTTCAATTTGATGAAGTTACGGTGTAGCTGTACCAGCCCTGCTCTCTCGGCACCTATCTTGCACCCTGACCTAGTACGTGCATCACCAACAATTTACATAAAACGGTATCGTGTACTACCACTCGCAACCGTAATCGTTTTCTTGGTTGTAGAGTAAACCTAACGTCGCCCTATTTGGAATGCAATCAACTGCACTGAGGAGTGAGTGCATACGTAGGTGGTGTTCGAGTATTTATTTCTCGAGTTTAGCCCGTCACGTCAAGGTACGTAGACCAGAAATTATACGATACGAATCCCATCCCTGGAACCCAAGATGCAACGCCGCCTACTCGCCCGAGTCAGACATTTGATATTTTGCATTCTGTTGTGGGGGTACGGTAGCCTAGAATCGTAGGTGACTGAGAACCAATATAGTACGTACTAAAGAATAAACCAAGGTCTACCGATAAATGAACGTACAACAAAAATGGTATAGAAGGAGCGGAGGTTTAGGAGGTGAATTAATGATTTTGGTGTTTTTATAGAGGTACGTTTTACGCATGTACAGTTTCAAAGCCAAAAATTGCCCTCTTCCGAACATTTTTGGCAAAATTCAAATGGTTAACATTCCTTCGGCTTCAGCTTTGTACCAAATTAGAAGATCTTTGGCTTGACTGAATATTTTGGCTTTCGGGTATCCCATAAGGAATGGAAACATTTCATTTCCTTTTTCTGCCGTTTTCCCAAATGTTTTCCAAAGGCTGAAATGTGAACTAAAACTGTGCGCACGTACTGTACTAAAATCCAGGGAATTCTGTTCCTTAAAGTTTGACCCAACCGTAAGAAATTGAAGAAGTTTGAAATTGGGTGATTTCTAAACCTTAGACCGCGTTAGAAAAATGGAAAGTTTTGTTTTTGCTGTGCTTTCCGAACATTTTTTCCCAAATGACTTGTGAATTGGAGAACATCTACGCGTATTATATTTTTATATTTTGAAAAATTTCAGAGTGATTCAGCAATAAACACAGTAAGTTATTCACTTCCATATGAAATCAGTCATTCTTTTCCTTGCTTCATTCATTCGTTCTCATTATTCTATTTATAAGATTTTTAATTGCAACTCGATATCAAATTCCCAAATTGAGTAAAAATATCCTTTTACGTTCTAGAAATTTGCTTTCTGTTAGTATACTACCATGCACACTGGAGAAACGTCTATTTAAAGAAAGCACATAGACATTCGTTTAAACACTGAGATGAAGTGGAGAATGGGAAATGACCGATTTCACGATTGGATGTACAGTACATATGCTGTAGCCAAGAATGAACTCGCGTGTTTGCTGTTGAATTGCTCTGAAATTCTGCAAAATAAAATCGGCGCCATATATACGTGCATTGTGTGAAAGTTTAACTGCCGAGCAGAACTGCCGTTTTCATTAAAATTTCAAATCCGGCCATTTTTGGTACGTAGGACACAACGTCTCCCTTTCCAAAATGCAACGTCTCAGAATTCAGAATCTTCTAGCAACATTAGGCCTAGTCTGTACTGTAGTATTTTTGGTTCTGGTGCAGATTTCAAACACTCCTTTCACAGTTCATTCTACTAAATTACGCACGCCTGATTATTTATAATGTCCCTGGGTTTTTCACTGGGGCGGACGTTTCCGGGCAGGTCCCAACTAACTAGGGTTTTTGTACCAAGCCCAAGTGGGTTGGGTTTTGTCAACTTTTTTGGGGTCCAAAAGTGAGTTTTGTCGACATTTTTGGGCTTCTTGAACAAAAAATAGCGTTTAAACCGTATCTGAACCGAAAAACGTTAAAAACCATTTCAGCTTTAAAAATGTCTTAAAGCTCCTATTTCGGTTGAGGAAAACGCCTTAGAAGCCATGTTTTAGGTGAAAAAAGACATAAAACTATATATTAAAGTAACTCCGAAAAGCCTATTTTGTAATAAAATTCCTTGTTAAATACTGTACGAATTTTAGCGCTAAAATTTAGTTTGCGTTTTCGAGCTGAAAAAACCCAGAAACCCCTACTTTCGGTTCTAAAGCAGACGCAAAACTCTCTGTTTGGGTTATAAAAGTACTGAGGAACCCAGTTTAAAGATATGAATGCACATGCAGTTCATAAAACCTATTTCACATTTTCTAACAAGCCTCAGAAACCATTTAAAGCAATTAACAAGCATTTGAGATTTCTAAGCACAACTAAAACCCTGTTACTTCTGTAATCATAAAAACCCTATGTTGCCTTTAATGGCACAAAGGCACTGCTAAATTTTAGGATTTCCCAGTAACCAAAAACGCTCTTTAACAAAACCTGGATTACCAGATTAACAGTCAAAGCCCAGTCATAAACCCCTAACAGGGTTTCTAAACACTGTTACCCAGTTTAGGACTATTAAGCAGTGCTACGTAAAACCCACCCAGTTAAGGGTTTCTGAGTGACTTAAAAATCCTTTTCAGGATTGAAAGATGGCTCAAATCCGTATTCTTGGTTTGAATTTCGTTGGACGTTTGGATGGGCTTCAGAGCTACAGGTAATAAATTCAATAAATTTCGAAACTCTCAAACATGCGCACTACTCGAGACATTCACCTGACTTAGATTGAACCTCTCCGAAGTTCAGAGTGTTGCCCCCATTATGAAGCTTCGAAGTGGTGTGCGGATAGAAGAATTGTGCATTTTTGCAATAAACTTACACTAACCGAAATATGACAATCACATCCCCTGAAACTGCACCCGACCCACCTCCTTTGTCTGAGCGTCGAGCTGAGCCAAAACGTTTCAGAAACCTATGATTCTAGAGTGCTTTATCCAGTTGTGACACTCTCAGTGCGACCTTAAAAGCTAACGCTTGGAAAGCACTCTTGAAAAGCGAATCTGCATGGGGAGACCTACAGTACATACGTCAGATTTTCGATATCTAGGCAAATGTGGCTGTTAGAGCTAGAGCAGGGCTAGGTAGTATTGGAGTGGCTCAACTTCAATAGAAACTTTACAGTAGTAATGGCTTCGACCTACTATGAGGATAGATTCTGTAGAGATAAATGCCTCGAGAGTGCAAGCGCGCTTTGCGCGAGTCCGTTATTGCCTGTCGAGCGTCTGATTTCCAGTAAGTCCAGCTGAATGATAAATTCTGATTGCTTCCTCCTGGAGACACGAGTGGTTTTCTATTTCCTACGTGGCGCAATGGAAATCACTACTTGCACTCTCTGCTCAATGCATACTGTACGTATACGGTGTACGTACATGTATGTACGTACTGCGCACACAGTACACTTGGACAGGTTTGCAGAAGCGTCAAGCAGTCTTATCTTCAAAACTAGCAAGGTGATAAGTTCACTAATGACTACTCCGAGCTGCAAGATCAGCCTGACCGTTTTAGACGAAAGAATAAATAAAAAGACATCGAACTAATTTCGAGCAGACTACAAAGAGGCACTTTTTTGGTGTGCGCAACTTCGATCTCGCAAAGAGACATTTTCTTTCAGCAGTTTCCTGTTGCCAGTTGTACTTTGTACCTCGATGCCCCACCTATCTTTGTCTCAATGCCAAACGCTGCCCCACTGGTAAACTGAGGTATAGTTGGGCTTAGACAAGCGCAGACATAGAAAAGACAGACATTGAGGGCTGAGTGGAGCTGTGCAACTACGTAGGAGGAAGGAGGTACAGTAGTGCGGGGAGGAGCCAGATGGTCGGTACCACACAAGGTCGGCTGCTTTGGTCGTTTGACATTCATTCGTCACTCCGCGGGAAACCCACAAGCGCATTCTTGTACTAGCCACTGATTCCCACAGGTTCAAAATTCAAATCGAGCGTCGGGTGGTATTCAGATTTGTGTTATGCAATCGTTTGTGGTCTCCGTGATTGGGGGATGCCGGAGCTGTTTGATAGAGCCACCAAGAATCAATAGCTGCGGCCGGACGTTTATGGCACCCTGGCACGGGTTATAAATAACCGGCCAACTTAGAATTTGGCATAAATTCGCAAATGGCACGATAAATTCTGGGGGCAGTAACACCTGTCGGCCAGTTCTAAATTACCGGACTGTTGGTTGATAAGGTCGCGTGTGGCACAGCCATAATTTTGCGACGTGGAATGATTAGCTCTGTGGCCAGCACAACGGGCCCCCTTACCAGATGTCCCCCCTACTGTGTGGACACGGTAATTTATGGGGCCCCAACCAGGCCAACGGGCGGTGCCTAAGTGAAATATGGCCGCTCGCAGTGAGCCAGATTTCGAGGGCCTCAGCTAGCGCCAGCTAACCATGCATCTGCAGCGGCCACAACACCCATTGTGTGCACGGCTGCTTGACTTGCAAACTTGTTGCATTGCATTCCAGCCTCTCCTAGATACGGCACCAAAAAAACAGCTTCGGCTTAGTGCTTGTACTGCAGCATTGTAACAAGTTAAGTTTGGTTTTTTGACTTTTTGACTGATAAGCATAAAGTGCGCGGGCCCGGCCAGTTAGCTAAAGCGGCCGAAAGTTATTCTGACGAGATTCAGCCATTTGTCGAGCGGACGAGGCGGCCTACAGGCCATAAAGCAAGATTTATGAAGGCACTCGCAAGAGGCGTACGAGCCAGACACTTTGGTTTAATGAGTCTGTTTGCTGAGAAGCAAAGCCATTCACAACAACAACACGATTACCTGAATTCGAGTGCACTCGGGTCATCCACGGGTACATCACTGCGTTGGCCGGCTTGTCGCCACTGGTCGTCGGCTGCTCCTTCAGCTCTCCCTCGTCGGCCACCTCCGTCTTGCACTCGTCCCCGGTCGGACTGTCCTTACTGCCGCTGGCAGCGCTCTCGGAGAAGGAGTCCAATTGAGCTAGCGGTTTCGGTGACTGTTTGTCAATGCTCTGGCTGTCGGCAGTGCACTTCGAGTGCAGGCGGTTCGGCGCAGTCCTCGGCTTGCGAGGGTCGTTTCCTGGCTTGCTTGTCACCAGCCTCGGGCAGCAGACTGAGATCGGAGCCATAGGACTGTTCGGGGAAAGGTAGTTGGGCGAATACACAGGAAGGGTTGGTCAAGGCACTGTAGCCGTGACCGGACAGTTGGTACTGCTGACCGTGGTTGTCGATCGGCAGAGACTCGTGTCCCGAAGTGACCAGTCCGAACGGGGTCTGGCTGGTGCTTAGGTAGGCGCTCTGGTAGAAATCGGACGTGGGCACGAGCTTCGGGTCCACCATTGGATTGGGACCCTGATTCGGGTAGGAGCTCATGTCTGGTCGTAAAAATGAATTATAATGCGGCAGTAATGGTCATAAAATGAAAATATCGCCTATAACAATGTCACAGAAGTAGTTTGAGCGAAATTTATTGTAAAACTGCGGGCGCGCAAAAAGCCTTCTGACGGCGCCGCCTGGCCTCGCTGATTGGCTGGCCGCCACCACGTGACCAGCCTCAAAGCTGCATCAGCGGCGGCCGACTTGGAAGTGACAAAAAAATTTTATGCCACTGATAACGACTTCTTCCTGCCACTTTTAAGCAGACATGCAGAATCCTTGTTAAGCCCTCACCTCACATTAGCTGAATAAGATGGGGAACAGCCCGTCCTAACTGATAGCGGCGAACGCATAGCTGTCTGGTCAGGTGATGCGCAGTATAAGCGTTTGACCTTTCGAGTGCGGTCGGTGATGGGGGTGTGATTGAGGTGGGAGTGCAAACAAATGGGGGTGGTGGCTCTTGAAGCATGGGCTATTTATTTGATTGATATACACCATAAAGACCCCAGCTAATGTCCCTCCCGCCACCCTGATGACTCTGCGCTTAAACTGTGATTTTTAGCGCGCTTTGTAGTAGCCGCTCGGTTGCTGGAACTGTGCTGCTGCTGTGTGTTTCCAAGTGCAACTGCACCGGCGGCCCGGGGTGACAAGGTGTAGAATTTATGTGTTGGACAAAGACAGTAAATTAGAATGGTGTGCCTGCGGGTCGCAGTCCACACAATAACCATAAATCTGCAGCTCTTACCGGTCCGGCTCCTTCCTTGCCTTGTCTCCTGACGCTCCGCCACACTGCAACAAGGCGCGGCGCGGGACCGACCTTTTAAGAATAATTTCCTCGCCGTAATGATACAATAAATTTTGGTAACCGTACTCTGTTGTTTGGGCGCTCTTCAGTGGCAAACCGGACGGACACACCGATGCTGGGCGTGTGTGTGTGTGCTTGTTGTTGTTGCGCCGTCGGTCCGGTGTCCTGTTGGTTCAACGACTTTGCTTTTTGCGGCCCTTTTTGTCTCTGATAAATTGAATCAGCCATTCGAACAATGATTGCCTCCCATGTTTCTTTTTGAGCCGCCTCTCTGTCCATTCGACTTTGCGTTGGCCATGGCGACCGGAAAAGCCTTTGACTTGCACTTTTTACGCTGCTTTTTCTCAGCGGCGCTTCCTTTCATACCATCTGCTCGGCTACTTACTTTGCCTTCTCTGATTTATTACCAACTTTTTGCTGCCCTGCACGTATGTGGAAGTACGATCTGCTCCAAGGAATCTGTTGCTTTGCGAGCGACCGGTGACCAGTGGTCGTGTTTTGTGTGGTGCCTAGTGCAAGGACAGTCGGAGGAGTGCAAAAAGTTGCTGGTGGCAAGATTGATGGCGTGCCATGACGGACGAACCCGTTTTTGGAGGTTTTGATCTCGGCGCCGGGCCCAGCCGCCTGGCTTGTTAATTACGTCGGCTCTGGACTGGGATTAAAATTTTAATACAAAACATTTGACAGGAAAAATATTGGCTCGAACAGACCTACTGGTGTTCATTAATCATCGGCAGTTCGGTGCCTTTGGCTCGCCGGCCAGAGACAGACAATTCAAAGCGGCCGCGCCTGGCTGGCCAATTTTTCATTGGACCAACGCTGAAAACGCTTTCCAACACCAGCGCAGGCTCGACTATCGATTCGGACCCCGAAAATATTTCCAGAAGCACGAAGAAAGGGACCGCCAAACTACCGTAGCCTCGCACCCCACAGACACCCTCCGACCCCTACCGTAGTCTCCAGCTGCCTCCGACCTTCATCTTCGCCGCCCATTGTCGACACCGCCGACATGACTCGGGCTCCGCTTGTTTAATTTGGCCGGCAAATTCAAAGTTTTCCGACGAAGGTCACGTCGCAATTTTGACGAATGGGCAACTCACGCTCAAGACAGACTGCAGATGCACGGCCTTAGTTAAAAACCCTTCGTCCCCTTTCATCTCCGGCCAACCGACGCACCCTCTCTACCGGAACCCATCCAATGGTTCTCTGCGCCAGCAACAGCACACTCTAAATCAGTCTTTACTGTTGGCCGGGGCTCTCTTGACTAGCACTGTCTTGATTGCTCACAGAAGATCGTCCCCTTTCCGTTTTCTCAGCCGGCAGCTACGTACGACAGCTTTTATTGCCGAACTAAGAGGGCAACAAAGTCGATTCAGTCTACCGATGGTGCAGCAGAATGAGTTGATAAATTTTTACGGGCTTCCAAGGAAATTTATTGTTGTGACGCAAAAGCAGCGACTCAAAGCTTCACGTTGAAGAATGCATTATTTGCATACTTAAGAAAGCACTGAAAGCTGGTGTGAAATTCTGGCGCAGCAACTTTTCAGTTTAGCAGCGTAGCGTTGCGGCCCTAATTGTTTAGAGTTGGTACATGGTTCGGTTTCCGGCCTAGACAGGAACAATACTATAAGGATATAAAACAATATGGAACTATGCAACATCCATGTTCTTGTATCACAACAATGTATCAAACTAACGTTTTCTTTTGTCCACTTGATTAGACGGTACTCCACAGGAAAACGCGACGGAGAGCGATTCCGAATGCATATTTGAGTTCATCTTTGCGATACGTTGTAATCGTAGATATGCATGCATGTAAAGCCACTCATGTAGGTGCTTGTATGAGTTTCTGGCACGAGGCAGACATGAAATTCATTGCGATGTTGTTGTCCCAGCTAAGCATAGATCGTTAGCTCGAGCACTTAGCAGCTGTTGATGCGTTTGATTACGGTAATGAGGAGGTGACGCAACGTTCGGCGGTTCAATTTATTAATTTCAATTGGATTCGCGTGAAGACGGTTTGATGTGTCGCTAGGCAACCTAAAAGTACGTCGTGACCGTCCCTGTACTGCAAATCGCATTAAAACAAACGCGGCTGACTTTTCAGCTGAAATCTGTTTTCGAGAGCGGCGGCCAGATGGCGCTGCAATCGCCCTGACGGTGGACAACGAGGAGAGCCACAGGGCCGTCTTAGAAGAAAAAGAGAAAACAAACAATGAATGCAACTTTGTTTGCAGATGCGATATGATGGCCGAGACGTCGGAGACGAGGGCAAAACAGTTTTATTACCCCTTTTGTGCGCCGCCAGTGGCGCAGAGACGAGCGGCAGAGCAGTCATAAACAGATAATAACTATTTGAATGCGCAGTAAAAGTAACAAATGTTTTATGCAAAGTATCAGTTTTACTCGACAAGCACAAGCACAGCATGACTGAGTGGCACAAAAGCAACGACTTACCGGAGGGAGAGCGGCGGGACGGTCGTGGAGAGTAAACTCCTTCCATACCTGTAGAAGCGAGCTTGGAAGCCAAGACCGATCCATAAACCCGGGTCTACAGGGTACAAAACGAGTTCATGCGACCGTCCCAGGGAGAGCGGCGGCCATCTGAAAGCAGAAAAGAGCAGGGCACGGCCTTACGGGCCGCCTGCCGGCGGCCAGCAGTCGGTCAGTGGATGATTTAGGTCGAGTCGGCGGTGAAAAGTATGGGAATGAGCTGTGTGTGATGGTCATTAATTCTCGCCGGCCCGTCCGAGGCGGCGATGGCGCGTGACGCGGCAGAAATGTTGGAGGATAGCGGCAACGCTGAGCGCGCACAGCGTTGCTCTACTCGGTTTGGTGGCCCCCGTTCGTTCGCCCGAGGTTCTCGCCGTTATTTATTGTCTCTGCAAAAGATGCCGTTGCCGAAATACGATTGGTGGCTTGCAGATGAATGGCCGCGCCGCTCGGCACATGATGAATTGGTAGCAGCCGATTCAGTCGGCCCAGGAGCGCACCGGCATCGACAACTGCCCGAGGTGTCCTTCTTACTGACAGCCCCACCAGCTGCGCTGCCCACCCCCCCAACAACTGCACACACAACCAAAACAATCATGCGACCACCCTTACCTTCTTCTGTACGGTAGACACTCTAATAGACCGCGCGCACTCACATGTCCTCCGTTTGACAGCCGCTGCATAACAATTGGCACCACCACTGACTACACTTTCTCCCAACGCCCAGCTACACCAGTGCGCGATGTACCAGGGACAAGTTTTGCACGCGCTCGTAAATAACGCTACGATCCGTGCCGGCGATATAAATCACCTTTAACGACCGCACCTTTGTAGTCGTCCGTTCGGATATCGGTGAGGGCGGCGTCAACACAAAGATATACTTACCGAAGATAAAAACTGGAACTATTTATCAGGTATACTTGTATTCATGAACGAGCGTACAAAAACCTCCCCAAACACGCAACGCATCACCGCCGTTTACACAATTGTAGATGGCATAAAATACGCCGATCTCTCAGGTGCCCGCTGGCCGCCATTGATCCCCTTCTGGATTGGCCGGCCGACAGCACGTGACTGCCGGGACGCCTGTTCATTGGCCGGTTGATACCAGCGGGCCGCACGCGCAGCTAAGTTTTTGCGCGCGGCGCATTATTTATTATTTGCAACTGCTGAAGAATAATCGCCGTTTTGCGAGGACGTTTTCTTTCTTGGGCCGTCCACAGCGTAAAATAATTGCGGCCTGTACGCCAACCACCATTTCGCAGCCGCGGCTACTGCGGACGGCAGCGCGCATCAGCGACTGATCAGCGAATACAGCACTTTGTACCACCACCACCAACTGGCCTCCGGTTCTCCCGGATCTCTGTGCCCGCTTTCGGAGCCCAGGATGCGTTCGCTGTCGTGCCCTTCCAGTCCTGCAGCTACCAGCAGCCCTCCGTGGCGAAGCCGGCCCCAGAGATCTATGGCTGGATGAAAGCTAGTCGCGATGACAAGGACCGCGCCAAGACTGGCAATCGCGGACTGGCAGCCAAGAAAGACTCTTTCACTGGTGAGTGAGGTGAGCGGGGCGGAGGCCAGGCGTCAATCTTGAAGTTTCTGTATGATAAATCGTATCAAGAGCCAATGCGTTTTATAGGGACGCGGCAGACGCCCCGTGAAAAACGACCGTGGCTTGCCGATTGTGAGGCCTACCGCAGTTGGGCGCCGAGAAATGCTAAACGTTGACACGCCAAAGCAACAGCCATGCTGTGTTTGGGCTGCATACAGATGCACTTGCAGATCGGATAAGCCAGGTGAACCTGCCTCTCGTCACTTGCCGGTGCGGTGCCCGCTTTGGCGGCTCAGTGCGCCCTGGTTTTCTATATTGAAATGAATTTTCGAGAACGCCTCCCCACACGTTGTACTGTCACTCAGCGGCTGAACATTGATTCGCTTTTTCAGCCGTTTAGCATTACGCTAGCATACATAGCTGTCTCCGAACGCCCTTCTTAAAGCCGCAAAGAGAATCGCAGACGGGGTCGGCCGATACAGCATGGCTGACTCACGCTCTACTTGATAATCCTGATCGTTAATCAAATCAGTGCTACATACTAGGATAATGTTTTGGCCAGTCCTATCTGTCTTGCAATCTCACCCTGGCCTCAAAGCTTGTTTAACTGCCAATCTTTCAGAGGACCCACAGAAGCGAGCGCGCATGGCATACAGTACACTGCAGGTGGTGGAGTTGGAGAAGGAGTTCCACTACAACCAGTACCTCTCCAAGCAACGACGCACCGAACTCTCCAAGGCTCTGAAACCGAGCGAGCGCCAGATAAAGATTTGGTTCCAGAACCGTCGAATGAAATTCAAGCGCGCCAAGAAGCTGCGGGAGAAGCGCGGACTGACTGGAGCAGAAGGACTCTGTCTCCCAAGTGCACCAACCGCGCCAGCTGAGTCTGGGCTCCGAGATTACCAGAGTTCCGGTCAGCATGGATGCACCCCTACTTGGCTCAGTTCTGTGCCAAGTCTGAGGAAGACAGCACTGACATGGCACTCTTGCTACCTCCTGCTGACAGCACACAGCCGTTCGCTTCGACCAATGGCTCTTGGCGGGTACCCAGCTCCGCACTGCAAGCACCTGAGATGGCTCTAGAAGCTAAGCTTGAGCGCAAGTTTCCGCTTCAGTTCTAGTCCAGTGCCTCTACAGTGGTAGTGGCAGCAGAGAGATGATAGTCTCATCAAGTACTCTCTTTATTTCTTTCTACTTGTTAGCATAGCTGCCTGTATCCAATACGGCACAGCAATGTTCTGGTACGCTCAATAAGCAGAGACGCTTCACCTCGCCCGTGCAGTGACTACGGTGCCAGTGAGTGCCTTCGCGTATACCCATTTGGAAGCTATTTGTCACGTGCAGTTAATCATAATCACCAAACTGTCTGTGTTAAGCTGAATTCATTCAGGGCAGGAAGTCGTCAGTTTTGGTTACTTGGGTCCGTGCTCTACAATTAGCCCAAAGGCCACTCACTGTCAACTATGCAATTACCTATTTTTTTTTGTTCTTTCAGAGTAGATTCGATAGCGCTCTTGAAGGTACACAATATTAGAAGTGATCAGTCACTCTTTTCATGGCAATTAATTTAATTGAGTCTAGTCAAAGCGGCGCTGCACAGCTGTGAATTAAATAGGCGGTGAATTTGATAGCAGCACTGGGACTTGATCGAATCTGCTAGGGAAACACGTTAATTAGATTGCTTGTCTTTCATGCTGCCTGCGTGTCAGTCAGATCCCAACCAAACTTGATGCCATACCTTTTCTCATAAATTGCCATTGTTCTTGACAATTTTTCTGAACGTCTGTTCTTGATTAGTGATTGACTAGCTGTGTATTGTTCACCAGATGTTTTCTTGCTCACACCTTTCAGTCTGTATAGAGTCATTGTGGCTTGTTTCATTGTCATTATTTGACCATAAACTGTTTCTCCTCCAGTTGACAAATAGCCCGTTTATAATTTTTGACGCTCCAAAGCAGAAGTAGCAACGAGCTGGGACCTACATTGATAACTTCCATAAACCGGCGAACTTTTGAGAAATCGCTTTGTGCGTTCTCTCCGCAGTGCACCCTGACGGGTAAAATTAGATACGTTTCTGGTGCTCCCTGGTTTTCAATAATTTTCTTTGCAAATACATAGAAGGATTTTGGCGCTGACCCTTCTCACAGCAAGTCTTCTCGGCAACCCACCAGCACTTTGAATGAGTGGATCCCAAACTTTGAGCTGCACTAGGTTTAGGTACTGGAGTATTTGATCAACGTGGCAGCTTTCAATATTCTGGTGGACAGTGGCTACCCTGAATTTGGCAAAGGGCGTCTCTTGAACGTCTAAAATTTTGTAGAGCCCTGCCTGGTTGGCGCACTGCCTAATTAAAGCGGAAAGTAAATTTAAAATTTGCCTGTTGAAACGCATTCAAAAGGCATTCTGAGCATTAATTAAATTGACAGAAATTTTATTTTGTTAATTGGTTAGTTTTTCTAATTTTTATTCGTTCTTTCGTCCAATTCTGCACCGGATAGGGTGTGTGCCCTAACTCCAATACTACAATCACATCTCTGGGTACGCTACATGTCTGCAGATGTACACGTATGCATTTGTCCCATGTCGAAACTCTGTCCCATGTCATTCCGATCGCATCTTGCCCGTGTTTTGCTTGATTGAATTTTGATTGGATTGAGAGGTTTTCATAAGATTTGTCAGTTGTCTTGTCATGAAGTTTAGCGTCCTATTGTCGGTTCTTCGTGGCGTGTGCGGGAAGGGGTCGCATCTGCAACTTTTGGTACGTACATACCAACTCGAAAGAGAATGCGTCTGAAGCTGCAGTCTGTGTGGTCATTTACATACCACATCCTCTGCTGTCCAACTGGTTGGGACGGTCTTTCTCATCTTTACATCGCTTGATAGTAGACCTGTCAAACGGACTCAGCGCGGGACCCAAACTGTGCCCATTAAACACTGCTTTCACTGTGTAAACTTCCAGTTTTAGTACATACTTCAGACTGAGCTATGCCACGCCACTGCTGAAACCGTTCGTAGGTTTGGTTTAATTGAATTAAAAATACAGAAAGAAGGTCCCACAACAGCTGTGGGATATTTGAAATCGTGAAAAACTGGACAGACGCGCAACGAGACGGGGGATAACGAAAATGACTGACAGCTACTGGATTTGGCCTTGTTTTTAGCTGGCAGCCACAAATCCGATTAAAATGGCACATGAATAAGCAAACGCCTTGGCTAACAGATTGACAATCAGATTGGTATACTGTACGTTTTGCTTGACGTTTTGTTAAAACAAACGTCACAAATAAATCATATCTCATAGAGCCGGAGCTGTAAAATTAAGTCCTACGTACGCTGCCAAGTATTATTATAAGGATTACTTCGTGATCCGTGCTTTTCGTTTGTTGGATAGAGAAAACTAACTTTAAACAGATCAAGATAGAAATATATACCGTTTTAGATTCTGCTGCCTTGTTAGATCATTCTACCAAGGCTTGCTATTGCTGACAGACAAGCGGACTTCGCAAAAGCCAATTTTCCAAAGTTCGTTGGTTTTTAAGAGGCGAAAAAGCTCTCGATAACTTTTCCTTTCAAATCAGAACATTCTGCAAAGTTTCTAAACCCTTTGGTCAGGGGACATTAGATTAAGTTAAACATTTAAAAATGTAAACTAGATAGCAACCGTGTTCAACTGTAATTTTCTTCATTAAATAATTATCTCA